>VOQK01027309.1:0-20350 GCA_015052645.1 Benitochromis conjunctus
GATGCAGTGATGATTATGAGCAGGATCTAACTAACCCTGCAAGTTCATATTTGCTATTCATGCAACAGCTCCGCTTTTATTTATTTAAGAGGAGCTGGAGTGAGTGTTATTCACATCTGTGCTTCAACTGTAGAATATCAAAGTAGCCGAAAGAGCCCGCTTTGAAAACACTTTGATCACACTGTTATACATGTTTGTCTTGAAATACACAAGATAATGAGGTATCTTTCTGTAAAGATAAGCGGTGTGATGACGACTGTTGCTGTATCTTATCAATTAATGCTTCAGCAGTCAAACAGAGCACCTCAAAGAATCTGTTGCCAGTATGTCTCATTTGCTCTCCTTCCCCACACTGACTCTGCCCACCAGTATTTGTGTAGAATACAGATAGAGCACTACCTTCTTCCTGTATGTATATCACTGTCGTGAATATGTGCTTCCTCCATGAAGAAAAGTATTGCGGGCGCTGCCTGCATCTCTTTGTGTTTGGGGGACTGGTATGTTGCAGTAGGTGCAGGCTGGCTAAGGCATTGTCATTCTCTGGATGTCATGCGCAAGTCGACCCTTGATCTCCCACTTTGAAGTGCATTGGAGACCCGCGAGAGCAGTGGTTGTGAGCTCACAGCGATCAACAGAGGGCGCTCCGCACCAGAGAGCCTGCACACCAGAGGCCGGTGGCTGTCCTCATAGCTTGGTGCCAGGCTCACAGAGCTCTGCAATAAAATTCTCACCTCATTATCTCAGACAGTCACATCACAGGCTTGTGTGGGCAGGGGAAGGGAAAGGGAAGAAAGGCTCGGGGGTTGGGAAGAGGAACAGGCTTGGGTGGCTGACACTAGAGTCCCTCTCTTTCTGTGTGAGTGTCTTTCTTTAAAGGGGTGGGTGGGGGTGTTGCACTGGTGAGGAGGCTTGAGTACAATTTACTGTGGCACTGCTTTAACACCTCTAACAACAGGGATCAGGCCAAACTGCTCCTGGCTCACTTAACAGGAATGGGAGACGTGTTATTCATGGGATCCTAAATTTGAATTAATGGTTTCTGTGATTGTGTAAACTGTGAAAGGTTGTTATGGTTTGTTAGGAATAGTAAATGCAATTTTGCACCTCATTATTGGGATCAGTCTTTATTACAACGAACATTAAAACTGCCATTATGTCAGCTCTGCAGAGCAGTAAATGTGTTTAAATACACTATAAAGTGTAAAATTAGTGATAAATCTGCGGCTTTAAAGGGGTTAATTTGTGTAATTGTGTTAGTGACCTTTGACATTTCTCGTTACTTTAAAAAGACAAACCTTATATTAGACTTGTTTATTCTATAACACATGTTTTTCCCTGTAAAAACCTGCAAATGAATGATCCATTAACTATTTAGTCAGGATGCAGATGACCAGGAGGTCCATTGTTTGTGAGGATGCGGTGGAGAACTTCTGGCAGCTGCTGCCCCCCTTATCTTTGCCATGTACAGTCAATAAATCAATATCAAATCTAAGGAACAGGAAGCCAGATGGCCTTCCCACAACCTCTCCAGGCCAGCCATCTCTCAGGTCCTCCTCGGCTACTGTACCACTGGTGCATGCATCGATCCTTTGAAGACATCCACATTCAACAAGCAGCTCAATGAATGACTAAAGAGGAACAAATAAGCTGTTACGACTCTGCTCAAATCAGTGTTTGTGTTTCTATCCACATCAAAGGCCTCAGTCTGTTTGATATTCAGCCCCCACACCTTGATCCGAGCCACGTACAGGTAGAGGGGAGGAGCATTCCATTGAGAAGAGAGAGGGTCATGTGGTTGCCTCTTTCAGCCCCAGCTTGAGGGTTGTTGACCCAGACGAAGGGTCTGGTCATGTTTCTTATTCCCCAGGGTACTACTGCTTCTTACACCCCATCACTAGGCATGTCATTTACTGAGTACCCTATTGATTACATGCTTTAAAGAATATTCACTTTTTTTCTTAGCAGTGATTACAAAGTAGAATGCATTTTCAGATTTTGACATTCAAAGTTTTGTAATATTAACTGAAAAGGAAGCCGTTGGTTCAGTGACTTGATGCTGGGTAGGTGAAGTGAGTTCAGTGTGGTCAGTTACCTAAATACATCCCACCAGACCCATCTTAATTTCTGTTAAGGCCAGGGGTCGGGTTAAACAGTAGTTTGATTGAATGGCTGTTCACAGGCCGGTGTGAAATGCCAGCTCTTTTGCAATGTGGGAGTAGAAAAAGGGGGTTTCTGTGGCCTTTGTGTGGCCCATAGTCTTAGAGCACGGACCCATTGTTAGAGCCTGACCAGCCAGCCCCTCAGACTCTCCTTTAACCTGCTTTGTCTTGAGCAGTGTGACCATTTCCTTCATTCAGGTCAGGGCAGGGTCGTGACTTTGGACACCAGTCTCCTCTGTCTGTCTGCCTAGCCAGTATACTCATAAATGCATGTGCCACTGAGACAGATGTGCTGTTGTCACATGTCAGATGTAGCTGAACTAAGTAGAGGAGTATGACTAGGTCAGGTGTACTCCTAAATCACATACATATAAACTTGAAATTCAAAATAATACCTAAAGTTTAAGCTGCATTGCGCAAGTTAGAGTACATTTACGATCACATTGTGTCACTTTTGTGAGACGCAAAATGACACCTCATGCACACAGCTTAGTGCTTTACTGCCTTGAAGTTGTGCAACTGCTTAAAAGAGTGCTCAGTTCCCTCCCTCCCTTCGTCCTGAGCCTGGACCTTCCTTATCATGGCCTGGCCATCACGGTGATAAGAGGAGGAAAGACCAAGGGGCCATAACAAACAGTGTGCGTGATCCAGGTCAACAGTATGAGGAGACTGGACTCAAGAGGGAGGGAAGAGGGACAAGAATATTATCTGATAAGAATCACAGAAGTCTTTTGATGTCAAAGGGGCTGATCCAAGGCTACAGGGTGTCATGCTGAGAGGACGAGCAGAATGACACAGCAGGTACAAACAAGCAGGCCCTTGAAGATCATCATAGTCTTAAGCACACATACACAGGAGAACCCTAGACTCGCACACAAACATTTAAACTTTATATTTCCTTTGGCTTATATCATTTTACAAATAATGTACAATTTTCTAACAAAATAACAGTAACAAATTAAGTGAACAGTTAAAGATATAATACAAATCTTTTTTATTAATTAACTATGATTCAGCACATCTTTAATAGTGTTGTCCAAAATGAACCACAGCTGACTGTGAGATTACTGAAGCTTGAATGCAGTGAGTGTAATCTGGTTTGGGTCATAAGTCACTGATTAAAATCTATCATGTGCAAGCCAGACAGGACCGGAGGCTACAGTGCAAGCTGCTGCCTGAACCAAATGCCTTGTTGTCTTGCCCAGGGCAAGCTGCAGAAGGTTCATTTTATTTTTATTCTCTTTCTTTTGCCTGGAGTGGCCAGAGGAGGAGTAGGCAAGCTGCTGCAGCTTCACAGTGTCCTTGGTTTCCCCTTAGCAACAGTTAAAAACAAAAGACCACACACACAAGCACCCCTTTGCTCATTTGCAAAGCAAGGCCCAATGAGAAGCATTACACTACAAAGATGAAGGAAGCTAGTAGTTTTCGTCATTCCCAACGAGTTGCTTTAAATGACGTTGTCTTACATGAATTGTTACATCACTGATACCGCTGAGCACTGGTCCCCAGTGGACAAAAAAATCATTAAAAACACATCACACTGACCTTTTTCCTCATTAAGGTGAATGTGGTTGCTTTTTTTTAAATGTATTTTATGTGATCTCACATGCGCCAGTGTGTTAGACCTCAAAACAACACCAGTCTAATACACTTTTTATTGCAGCTGATGTCGTGTTTGGTCACAACTACAGCACCCAGCTGTTTAGGAGAAGTGTCATTTTGAAAGTAAAGAAAACAAACTGAATATTTGTGAGCTGTGCTTGAAGGCATACCCCATATGTCTTTTTTTACTGTGCTCTATCGGGAGAGGTATGACTCTTTATTAGAGAAACTGGACACAATTTCTCCTTTTAATTCCTCATCAAGCCAAAAGACTCCGGTATCAGCAACCTGTTACATCCACACTCCAATTAAAAGAATTAAGATGTAAGGAGCCTTCATTATCAGCTCTCTCTGAAGGACATCAAAGGCTGAGGTGGAGTGAGAGTGCAGCTGCCCCGATGGTGTGAGTTTCTCCTCTCTCGCTCCAGAAGAACTTGTTTGTGTTGAGGATGTTTACTGATCCCGGGGAAGACAAACAGCCTGTTTCTTGTTTGTAGGCACCACAACTCAAACACAGAGCTGTGGGTCCTTTCTGTGTGTGTGAGAGCGAGACTTTGGGATACGTTTTATTGTTTGGCCATTGTTTGTCTTTTATCTGTCTTTGCAACTTACTTCCAAGCTTTTCATCATTGGTCAAAATTTTAAAAAGAAAGAGAAAGAAAGACATACGCCTTTTGGCAATTACAGAAACCAGATCTGTACAAAGGATAAGTAGCTTGTAGCCTGTTTCATTTTTAATCAATCAATATCAAAACCGCAGATAAACTGTTACCAATATGTGTATGTATGCAGCCATATTAGTAGGTTTTTATGTATCTGTATTTAGTACTTTTTTTTGTTATAGTACCTAATCTAAACACACGGTGTCACTCTTTCTCATCTATTTCACCAACACATGGAAGCCCTCAAAGTTTTTGTGACCCATTTCACATGTATCACATACCAACATGCTTGCTGTAAATAATGTTTCTGGCATGATTTGTTTACGTTTGACGGCAAAAAGTGTCATCGTGAAATACAAGCACTTCACGTGATTTGTTTGGACTGCTAAAAAGTGACTTTTAGTTAGATATTTTCTATTTTCCTGTTGCTTTGAAAATGTTGGGTAAGCAATCGCAGCATTTTACATTATGAAAAGATCTTTCCACAAAATAAAATGAAGGGTGCTCCATGTGCTTTTATTTACATTCTAATTTTAATAATAATGTCAACAAGGAAACCCTAAAAATCTTGAAAGATGTGTCGCCCGACTTCCCTGCTCTTGTATGAAATATAGACCAGGTGACATCTGTATTGCCTCGTGGAGAGTTTCATTCTGTGAGCTTGTATCAGCAAATGTCACTTTGAATTGAAGCTTCCTACCACAGCTATAAATCCTGGGGTGAACAGGCTTTCACAGAGAGATTTTATGGCACTGAGACTTCCCTTCCTTTCTGTAGGGGGTATCGTGCTTTACACTGTCCATGTGTCACAGCCCTTTTAACTGGTACAGTGCCAAAACTGCTACTATTTTTCTACAGTTTTGCAAAGGTGTTTGGAAAGTAATTTATTAAGGGAAATGCCAACATTCGCTGGTTCTGAGTTACTGTCCTTGGCATTTTTTTTTTTTTTTTACTTCCTGGCATTTGTATATGTGTCAGTTAATTAGAAAAACACATAACATGGATCGGCTATCATAATCACAACGACCACTGTGAATAATCATATGCACTATAGCCTAGTGATTATGAATAAAGTACAATTTGTCTAAAATGTTTATACTGACTTTGATGCAAATTTGAGGTCTAGACATGCAAAAAACCCAAAGGGAAATGTTTTATTGCGCTGCTATAAAGTGATTCAAATGTTCGGCCTCTTCAAATACAGAGCAGGAACCCTTTAGAGAGCTCTGCAAGTGTGCTGCAAGCTCACTAGTTTGTGATTCAAGTAGCAAGTAGCACACGTCACATTTCACCACCCAGAACAGTTTTTAAGTTAATAAATTTGGGATGGTAGAAATGCAAATTTAGACAGCAACAGTTTGAAATACAATTAAAGGACTGTACATGAGTAAATGTTCTTACCTACCTTACACACATCACACAGTTAATACAGACTGTGTACCATGTATCTGCTGTGTCCCAGTATTAAACTCTTATCCATGGGTGCCTCTTCCTGAGCCTGGCGGAGGTCTCTTTTTGTTAAAATAGAGTTCTTCCTTCCCTCCCCCGTGGCTGAGTGCTCATTCATAAAAACTAAGTAGACATTTACTGCTTCCATAGGAAAACAAAGTAACTACTGAATTAAGTGCTACTAACCCATTAATTCTTTCAACTTGTAGTAATGTCTTCTGGACGGCCCGGACCAAAGTGGACACATTTGGTAAAAAACAAACACCTCATACCAACTGTCAAGCACGGTGGTGGAGGGTTGATGATTTAAGTTTGTTTTGCAGCCACAGGACCTGTGCACCTCTGTATATCAAAGTATTCTAAAGTCAAATGTGAGGACATCTGTCCGACGACTAAAGCTTGGCCAAAGTTGTGTCGTGTAATAAGATAATAATTCCAAGCACAGCAACAACTCTAGGATTAGGATGCAACTTTGGCTTTACACGTGTGATTACAGGACAACGAAATACAGTAGAATGTTAAAAGAGTATTTGGTAAAAGGACTGATTCTTATATAGTGCTTTTCTACTCTGAGAACTCAAAGTGCTTGAATGGGTTAAAAAGAAAGGCTTTTGCAATGCCCCAGTCAAAGTCCAGACCTCTACCTGCCTGAAATGCTGAGGTTGGAGCTTAAGAGAGTGTGCATAAATGGATGCCTGCAAACTTCAAGTGAAGCAACATTGTAAAGAATACTGGGATAAAATTACTTGACAATGTGGTGAACGATCAATGAAGATGTACAGAAATCACTTCAAGTTATTCATACTAAAGGTGGTTCTACAAGATACTGAACTGTGGGGACCACACACTGTAACAATGTTGGATGCTCAAAATAAAAGCTTGAGTATAATTAGTCCCTGTAATCCACAAGCTCAGCTCTGAGACCTCTTCTATGCTTGGTTTTAAAAGATTTTTCTATTTTTGAATCTTTTTGATGTCACAGAATTCACAGAGATGTTCAGTTCAGTAAACACTTGCTTGGGAGCACAGGAGCCCTGTCCACCTGTTCGAACCGTCTGTTCGAGAGGGGCAGCCAGTCAGAAGATAGCTAATTTAAAAGGCAGGTTGTCTTAAAGGGAAAGGAGATAAAATTGTGTTTTTAGTCACAGGATCAACATAGGGGTTCTACTGAGGTCGGAGAGTAAAAAGTTATGGTGCTGGAAATGAGTAAAACAGGTTTTCTCAAACCCCTGCAAACTTGGTTTCATAATAGTCATAAACTTTATTAATCCCACACTGGGGAAATTCACATTCACACAGCAGCACAGGGGCCAGCAATATGAAAAACTGTGTATAAATAAAAAAAGGCCACAACCATTTACAAATGGTTGTTATATACTGGTTGTTTCTGCTGCATGCTTTCTCACCATACTAGCCTTTACTTTCTTTATCACCAGAGAATATTCAGAAACCAGGCAGTGGGTTTTTATTACCAGCACACCAGTTTATATGTAAATAGGCTCGCTGTTGGTGTATTTTTGTTTTTGTTTTAGCGTCCATGACCTCACATCTAAAACGGAATGTTGCACTGTACAAAACTCACAATAACTAAGATGAATGCACTTTATAAAAGTAATAAGTTTAATGATGCACTTTGTGCATCATTAAACTAAATAATACAAAGAAAAGGCAAGAATATGTCTCTTTTTAAAATACTGGGAGTATTTTTTCCATTTTGTCATAGATGAATGTTTACTTACACCAGAGTTAGATATCAAAGCAAAATATAATGCTTTGGGGTAAGTTACTGCTTTGAAAGAGTGTTTTGTCTGCCAGGAAAGAGCGAGCTGTTATGTAAAACCTGCTGCCTTGGAAAGGGGGACGGTACTGTGTACACCTGCATGGACTTCCTCCGGTGCTCAACCTCTTTTTGGTTCAGTGTGTTTGCTCGAAACTGGGAAAGACGCCCAGTCTTCGCCTGCAGGTTCAACTGCACCTAGGACAAGTCAACGGCAGCTGTGTGGTAAAAAGAAAGAAACGGGAAAAAAAAAAAAACAAAAAAAAAAAAAAAGAGTAATTAATGAAAACCAGCTCGGTAGAGACATTGGTCAGACTTTTCAGGCCGTTTTCATTTCGCTGCTGTCCGACTTCACAAAGACCTCGCTGTTCTAGCTAGCGACACGTTTGCTGCTGCTTCCGGAAAACAACCTCCATACAGGTAAGACGAGTTTCGGCTTCGACTTCGGCAAATTCTCTTCATTTCTGTGTACAAACATTAGTAGTAGCCGTTGTAGTCTTTCTTTTACGCTTCACGTGAGCTCTCTGTTCGCGTTAACGAGTCTGAATTAGAGCGCATAATTCGCTCTTTCACGGAAAAGTGAGTCGCTCAAGGTGTGTAGCAGTTAGCGCTCTGTCCGCGGGGCACACACGGTGTAGCTGAAGGTGAAGCAATGTCTTCCTGCTCTCACTTTACCTGCCTCATTAACCAGCGTCCTGGCCGATACCTATGAAGAGCTGTTTTTATTGCCTCCTCTGTCATTTGGGTCTGTCAAGGTGGTGTTGTGATTAGGAGCACAGCAACAGCCGTGGGTTGTCAATGGAGGGACAGTGAGTTATTTATGGTGACAGTGACAGCACGCACATCCAGGCAGCCAGGGTGGAAAATGATCGCAGATGCCCTTGTTGCTGTCACCGACTTTTTTATTTTTATAAGTGCGAAGTGTCTAACGCTGCAGAGAAAATGGTTATTCATTCAATGTGAAAGTGTTTGAAGTTTTTACCCTGCTTTACTTATTATTTCTGTGAAATTTACATTTCAGAGAGGAAATATTGTCCATAAAACAAAGATGATTTACAGTATTGAATCCACTGACTGGTTATGTTAGTTATCATTTACATAAATGTGATGTTCTGTTGGGAAACCTTGATTCATCCTGATGTTTTGAAAACTGCCATCAACCTTAACTCTGATGTAAACCAAAGACACTCCCCAACGGCAGCTGCCCACCCATAGAAGTGCAGTTCACCCTGCCACACAGCACTGTACACAGAATTGGCAGTTTTTGACTAAAAAGCCTGTTAGCATTAACTAACCAACACTAAAAGGATGTAATGTTTTTTATTTAATTTTATTTTTTTACCTTTTTAGCCTCACACTGTTTCTTCACCATCTTCTCAGCTGTCATGCATACTCTGCTACATGTGCTGCACACAGTGGGGAGAGTAACTGAATTATGTTTTGTAAGAAAATAAGTTTTTGTTTACAAAAACAATCTAAATTCATGTTTACTCTGATACCGGTATATCCTCGAGTGGCCTTTAGCCCTCAATAGAATCAGTTGTGGCTAGCTAAAACCACAGAAGAACTCCAGATGTCCCTTTGGTTTTAGTGGCATGTGATCAAAACATGTCTCCTACCCAGTAAACTACCACACAGTATATGACTTATATTATCTCCACATTATAATAAATACACTCTAAAGAAGCCATTCTGCTTAAGAACTTCTTTCACCACCTACAAGCTTCAGGCACAAATATTAAAACTTCACTATGCATGCGTGGATCTTTTGTATATTGATTGCAACACTCTCTAGGGGTTAAAGACCTTGCCATAGGTGTTGGTTGATTACCACATCACTCTGGTATTTAACACTGACTGTGTGTTTGCCAGATCTCGATGAAGGTTTGATAGAGTTGATATGCGTTGATTTATCTTTTCTTGTCGAGTCGCTTTGGGAGTAAAGTCGTTATTTTTAGTTTACAAATGGACAGAATGCCTCAACGGGTCCGTTTTTTGTTTGTGCTTTTTGGTATTAAATTTGTACTGTTATAGTGTAATTGTGTACAGCGGTGTTGCTATTGTAATGACTTGGAACTGCTTTTGATAGATTTCTAAAGTAAGTATCCTCTGCTGAGGATTTTTCGTGGGGATTTCGTTCACCAATTACAGCCCCAGTTTTCTCTCTGTAATAACATAATGAAATTACAGACATATGTGGTGTTTGTTTGGCTGCTGTACACTGGGAGGCTTGCATGCCTTGTGCAAACAAGCTTGACCTCCGTGCGTGATTTGTGGTTATGAGACTGGCTCTGCACCACAGTGTGCACGAGTCTGCTTTGAGAATGAAACAAGCTTGGTCTGTATGCATGTTTGAGCCAAAGAGAAGGTAAACTGGAGAAGGCATTTTGGCAAGTTATGGTTTTATTGTGTTGTTGGAAATGGATTTTGTCCACACACAGAAGTTATGCAATGCAAATACTGGTGATTGTATTTAAAACAGAGGACTTTGCATCTTGTTGCTATAGCAGTTACATAACATTTCTCAGAGACTGCTCAAAACACGTGGCGTTGAACTTTGATTATAAAGAAAATGTTAGATTCAGTTTCAGTTCAAGACACTCAAGAGGAAAAATAGTCCTTGCAATCAAAAAATAAACTTTATTATAGATGATAAAGTTTCTTAAAGCTTAAACTTACAAACAGGGAGTAACACATACACACAGAGTAATCAGTCAGACTTCCATTATGGATGATTAGACATTTCTCCCTAGTCTTCTGGCATGAAGCTTCTGCTTATCTCACGTTACCTTGACCACTGGAATGATATCATCATCTGGACTGAGGAAAAACAAGGCAGTGTATTTTTCTTAAAGAATTACAGGCTTCAGAACATATTCAAGTCGTAAGCAAAGATGTGGTTTAATCTCTGAGAAATGCTCGCCTGATGATTAAGAGTTATTCATGTCTGGGTGACCAACTCAATTAATTTTCCATTCCACGTGCGATATTGTCATTTAATGCCAGACATTAATGGAAGGTAGAGGCAGACATGGCACGCCTCCTGTCTCATGGACCTGAGAAATTACTGTCTAACATGGCCTCACCTGTGTTCACTGAGGGTGTGGCAGCACATGTGATTCACTCATATCAGCTATCAAGGTATGGGATTGGGCCCTGCTTTGAAGAAATGCCACCTCAGGTAATCCTCTAAAAGAGACCAGAGTGCTCTGTAGGGCCACAGACCCTCGAAAGCTTACGCTGTCACATGATTACAAGGCATTTGATTTGGATAAGGTGTTCCCTGGTGCAGCCTTTCCTCTTTGGTTGGCTCTTAACATATTTCACCATATTTATTTCAAAACGGCTGCTTTCATAAGCATGGGCTTTTGTTTTCTTTTACAGTTGAAACTTTGTCATTTCCACACCTCTAATACTGAACACTTTAAAACTTAATAACACAATTTAAATGGATCACCTATGAAATATAAATTTGTAGCTGTTATGAAGTGTAAAATGAGCGATAGAGATAAACCTTTTTTGTACAAGTGGGGTTTTTTTCTGCTTTAACGTTGGACATTTTAAAGAGATTAATACGCTTTAAAACCAAAGCAGGGCCTGTAGTTTGTAGCTCTTTTCACATGGCTTCATTTTTCAGCCCTGGAGGTTGTCACTTGACCACGTTATGCTGTAACTTCTTAAAAACTCTCCATTTCACGTGGAAATTCCCAGGAAAGATGAGTACTTTGATCAAGGTCAAGCTTTTTTTTTTCTTTTTTCTTTTTTTAAAGGAATATGGTTAAAAGGCTGATATAATAGCTTAACAGCCAGCCATTTTGAGATGACCATCGTTTTTGAGGATGCTATATAGCCTTCTATGAAGCCATGTTTAATGAGGGCGTGTTTGAATACAAAACCTTTTGGGAGCTCGCTAAGACTAGCTAGTGCATGTCACTTTAGCACAAATATAAAGGCAAGCTGATTTCTTACCTTTGTATAAATTTACATGGTGGATTTTACTTTACCGTCATCCACCGAGTGATGTGTTTTCAAAGTAAATGGAGCGTAGCCTGCTTTTTACTGCGTGTGTCTCTGTGCTACAGTATCCTTGACCCCGATTCGTAACAGGACTGGGTATCACCTGTACAAAGTGAAGAAAGAGAAGGGAGAAGGCCTGTGTACATGTATATGGAGAGATGTTTGCACATATTTATAACCAGGCTTTTGTGTTTGCAATCATTCATTCAGCTACTGAGAGTACTTTACCTGTGGTAGTGCAACATCAGCAGTCTGAGCCACCAACCCCCAAACCTACACACACACACACACACACACACACACACACACACACACACACACACACACACACACACACACACACACACACACACACACATAGTCTCTCTCTCTCTCTTACTCTCTCTCTCTCTCACACACACACACACACAGTCATTATTCTGCTGGTCTGCTGGTGGGGAGGCAGGGTTCTGGTTTCATTCAGGCTTCAGGCAACTGCTAGAGTCTCTCTTTTGCGTGCAGTGGCTACTGGGCGCTTGACAACAAAGATATCATCTCGGGTGAGTCGCTTCAATAACACTGAAGATAAAGCAGTCCTTTTTAGGTCTGAAATCACAAAGACAGGGAACCTGAACATAGGGGCTTTATTGTGGTGGCTCATTTTGTAATTTTCTTATGTAAAAGAGAACATTTGTGTTTAGTTTATCTGCACCTATAAGATAAAGTCATGTATCTTATGGTGGTATTTAATCGTCTTTGTGGATTTCTTAGCCTTTCTGACAGTCCAAAGTATTCTGAAATTACATCAAGCTATTTTGTTAATAAAGTTAAAAAAGCAGTTAGTAAATAATCATTGATCATTTTCTTTAATTTGCAGTTTTTCATGGTCCAGTTGGATGTTCTCTATTCCATCCCCAAGCGAGCTGTTTTGGTGGATGATGTCTCCTCAGTGGTAGCTTTCACAATATCCACCTGAGTACATTTGGTGTAATTTGTGGAGTTTCTTTATTTGTTGTTATGTGGAGAGGTTGTCTAAAAGTTTCTCCAAAGAATGCGTCTCTAATCAGTGTTCTAGTTATGAGAGGGAATTAAAAGGAGATTACGACCTGCACAAAGAGGATAGCGACCACTGCCGTTTGGGTGCATGGGGTCATTAGTGAAGGGGATTGCGTTTCTGCCCAGTTCATTCAGAATTCTTACTCTCGTGCGTGCTTTGCCTTTGTTCCTTCCTATTAGCAGAGGTTTGACTTTAGTCCATTTTCTTCTGGCTCATTTCACAAAGTTCAACGCTTTCAGTGAGAAGCACTGTGACTTTTAGCTGAGATGAGAATTCCTTTTGTCCCTCAGGAAACTTGCTGAGAGGAAGCAGCTGTAGCTTGCTGCCATATTGCTGCAGCTTTGTGGATTTGTCATTTCCTGTGGAGCTGCCCAGTTTAAGTAGGAATAGTCTGCTGTAGACTTAACTGTGTTTCTCTCTCAACAGAGAATCAACATGAAGACGTGGAGATAACATTTTCGACTCTGGATAAACTGCTTCACTGCTGGAGTGGGATTGGCTGTGGGAATGCAAACGTAGACTTATGAAATATACTAAAAGAGTTTGTGAGGAGATAAGAGCACGCTGATCCTTTCCAGACACAGAAAACTGGACTGAACTCTCTCAGATAATGGCTACAACAGAAACCAAAGTTACCGGCGGCAGCAGCACTGTGGGCCTGTCGTGGGCGCGCGTCTGTAAGGAGTGTGGCCAGCAGCACGAAAGCCAGGACTCCCACTTGTATGAGTACCAGGATGAGGTGGACGATGAACTGGTTTGCCACATTTGTCTGCAGCCTTTACTCAAGCCAATGGACACACCGTGCGGCCACACTTACTGCTTTCATTGTTTGAGCAACTTCTTGAAGGAGCAGGACTTCTGCCCTGTGGACCGCCAGCGGCTGCAGTTACATCAGTGCCGTCCCTCCAGCCTGCTGGTCAGGAACCTGCTGGACAAGTTGACAGTTATGTGCCCACACTGTGCGGAGTGCCAGCAGACGATGCAGCGCTGTGAACTGCAGCCTCACCTGCACAACAGGTAAGACTCAGTGGGATGCTGACTGGATACTGTTTGACCTTCACAGTTCTAACATGAAACTCTAAATCTTCTATTATGAGTATCTTATGACCATATTATACACAGTGCAGTAGTTTTACCTAGTTTTCCTTCATTTTGAACCATCTGCCTGCTTCAGACAAATGTTGTAGTTTATGGTGGTCCTATGTTATATTCATGTTCATCTTTGATGCTGTCTTGTGTAAACTACCTGCGACCTAACTCATCGATCATGTGGTTGTCACAAGAATTGTTTAACTTTTTCAGAAACATTTGCTTTTTTGCCTTTTAGGCAAGAGTTAAGACAAGTGTTGAATGGCTGTTTACTCAATATGAAGCTACAGCTGGCTTTCGTTTAGTTTAGCTTAGCTTGAAGACATCTAGCCTGTCCATCTTGCAGAACTGCTGAAACTGTTTGTTAATCTGTACAGAGTTGATGTGTAAAGTGGCCTTATCACATATTTACAGGGGGATTCATGTGACAGATTGAGGAGTTATTGCAACATTGTTAATTAGTGAGCTGCCTAAGTGCAGGAAGGCAGTTTCTTTTTTTTTTTCTCTCCTTTAAGCTTTGGACAGAGCCACTTAAATTTGTTCCCTTTTTCCAGTCTGTCGGTTAAGCTAACTGTTATTTGTAGCCTCATATTTGGCTTACAGGCATGAGCATTGTAGCTTATCACTCTTATCAAAATGGCAACAAAAAAACAACTTGGATAAACACAAGATCTGCAGGGTTTTGTGAGAAATTCTGATTACTTTGCAGGAAAAAAGAAAAGAAAAAACATAATGTTTATAGCTGGGGGGTTTTTCTGCGTTGGCCTTGAGCGGTCAAACGCTCTCCAACTTCAGAAACACACAAAACACAATGAAAGTTGAATAAAATACAAAAACAGAACACAAAAAGATGCAGCAAAAGCTATTTAAAAATAAAAAGTGACAAGCTAACAGTGAACGGCAAACACGTACCTACAGTATTTTATCAATCTTTTTCTCTCTCGCAACACAGATGAATCCTCAAACACCAAAAGTGTAAACCTTTGCATGTTTTGATTTCTGTTGCATTTGCACCTGGTCCGTCATGTTATTGTGTCACATAAACACTTCTGTTATATGTTATCATGTTTTTTTTTTTCTTTCTATATCCATTGTGGGTTTTTTTCTATTTCTGTCATGTTTTGTATGCTTTTCCAGTGTTTTTCTGTTTGTTTGTGTTTTCTTAACTCGCAGTCCGTTTGACCTTTCAGGGCCACCATAGTTTTGCCCTCTTTGAAACTTTACCAGCTAATCCTGGTAGCATAGTTCGTCTGTGAACACAGCCGTGTAGTTACTGAGTTCAATAAGAGGCACGGGTCACTATTCTTGTTTTCACATGGAGAGTGTGGTGCTTATCATCCAGTGGCCGCCATGACGCAGTCAGTTGTGGGAGGCAAATTAGCTTGCTGCAGCTTCTCTGTGCAAACAGTGAGGAGGCAAAGTTCAGGCATGAAGACCAGGCACCAGTTCCAGCACAAGCTTAATCAGATTCAGCCTGTCTCAACAGACACTCTGCAATGCAGAGAAATCTGCATAGTGCTTCTCCCCTGGTCTCTTTGCTCTCACAAAACATATTTAACATTGAATTTTGTTCCCTGAGTTCATTTTCAGCCGTTCCTGTACATGTACCTATAATATTTTTCATTATTTTCACTTATATATAAATACAGCTTCCAAGGCAGGTTCTCATATTAAATGTGGCCAAAGTTTCAAATGAGGTAAGCCTATGTAACTAATTCCTATGAGCCACAAACTTCAGACAGCTGTAATGCTCAGTTTTTTCACTCTCAGATCTGTATGCTCCCAATGGGAGGGGATTTTCTTGGTGTTGTAATCTCAACAGCACTGGTCTTGAACACAGCTTCACCACTCAACTGCTCTTCAAACGTTGTTTCTGATGAGCAGATAAGTAGAGGAAAATTGTTTTTTAAAGGAAAGGGATGGAAGTAAAAACAGCTTGTTTCAGACAGTGGATGGAGTGATGGGCTGCACAGCATAAGGGAAATGTGTATTGTTTGGAAAGATACGCTTGTAAAAGAATATAAAGCTGTAGCTCCAAATAAGAATAAAAGATTCTCTTTAAATGCCTTTTAATATCACTAATTCACCCACTTACTTGTTAATGTTCTCCATACTTGTGTCAATCCTCAGATGTCCTGTTTTTAGAAGACTCAGAGAGGAAGCAGAGAAGAGGAAGAGGCCCTCATGGAATGAATTAAAGGGACGTAAGAGTGACGGAGAAGGGTCTGGAGATGCGAAACATTCAGCAACACTGACTCGAAATTCAGCCCGGGATCAGCCCGAGCCTGGGCTCATTAATCCTGCCTATGAGGGAGGTGAGGAAGGTATGGGGTTGTTTTATTATTTAAAAACCCGCCATTTCTCAGGGTGCGTGTTAGAACAGTACCAAATAATCTTTATAGAAGCTTCTAGGCTTAACAGGAATATTTCTAATTGGTGGGGTGATTGTCAGGGCACACACAGGATTTGCTGCTTTTAGCCTTTAAGGGTCTGATTCTGTCTGTCTCAGGTGAATCATCAGCCTGGCTGTAGGAACATGTACCAGCTCACACACAGTTTAACCAGACAGTTGCATCATGGGTGGGAAAAACCCTGAAAGCAACTTGCAAGCCGGTATCACCGACCAAAGTGCACTAAAACACAGTTGCCAGGCAACTGGTACCAGGTGTCCACAGTGAAGTTTATATTCGTGCAACTATAATCTCTCATTTGATTTTTGAAAAAGCTTTGTTAAAATCTCAGCAGACTCATAAATCTAGAATGACGTTAGATATATTTAGTAATGCCCCCCCCAGCATAATGATATCAGCATGTTATTGATCCAGGTTTCACCATCTCTGCCGCTAGTTAAATTCATAGCTTTGTAACTAAATGGGAGTAAATACATTGGTAGTAGTATTACTGAGGAGTAAGCATGTAAGTGCTTGTATGGTCTGTATGTATGCACAGGCCATTTCCATGGATGAGCGAGGCTGTGCAGTGCAGGAGAGTTTGTGCTATCTCGCTGTTATGGTCACAAGCTGAGGTCCACTCTGCGTCACTCTGTTTCCTTTTCATGATACTCTTCAGTGCATCCCGGAAACACAAATGACACAGATTTACTGGTTTATGTCATAGTGTGTCATTCCATGTAGGTCTCTGTGGGAAAAGAGACATTTCAAAAATTTTGGTGAGTACAGTGTTTTTCTCACCAGAGTGTCTTCCTGAGAGTTAAAGGAGACGATCATATCTGTCTCTGCATTCAGTAAAAAGATGGGCACAAGATATGCTCAGCTTATCTGAACACAAACATAACAAAAAAATGCTCCTGCAGCCTTCTCTTCACGCTTTGGTTTTTCTGTGAATTTTGCAGCAACAGGAAGATCGCTTAACGTTTGGACTCTATTTCTGTAGAGCCGTTTTAAAGAATAAGTCAACTAATAGTTGATTATAGCGCCTTCTGATAGTTGCAGCATATGCGCTCATCTGCGAATTCAGAAACTGAAGCGATGATTAATATCTTCTCACCAAAGTTGCCAGACATGCACAGGCCGTATCTGGAGCACTGAGCAGTCCAATCACAATCTACTGACATGGAGGTGCACGTCAGGTCCAGGGTAGATTTAAGTATAAATCCCCTGTAACTTAGTTGTGCTTAATAGGGCGTTTACTGAGAGCTTGTGACATCGCTAGAAAAGAGGTGATGGGGTAAGAGGCATTTGAAATGTATAAACGAGCTATCAGTTTATCTAGGCTAGCTAAGCTAACTTTATGCGAGGTCAAATAGAAAGTGAATATGTGTGCATTAGAGTAAGAGCATGCGGAAAGCTACAGACACCATGGACGAGTAGCTGTTATGCCCCTTATTCACCTGAAGAGTTTGTGTGTCGTTGATGCATTGCGTTATAGTGTTGAACTTTACAAAGACTCGAATGGACCCTCACATACTCACAGGCCATTAATGCGTTTAAGTGCGCGTCCTGTTTTTGCTTCCAAATAGTTTCTGGAGTCACTCGTCACTGTTTAGATTGAAATTACAGAAGAAAATAATAGATGCAATCAATTAAAATGTTTGCATACTGGGTCTATGAAATATATATGCACTAAGCTCAACTAAGCTCCAATTTCTCTGGTTTTAAAAGGTACGCTGCTGGCACTGTGACCAAGCGTTAAATAGCTCATGCTCACTGAAAAAGAAATTCACTTTTTTTTGTTTTTGTTTTTAAGAACAAGTTTTTATTGAACTCAAATATTTGCATGTTGAGTGTGAAGGCATTATATGCGTTAATATAAATTATTTTTCCTACTCACTGCCTTTCAGGCAGCCTTACGAGACTTGTTTAGCATGTTTATATCACGATGACAGTGAAAATATTATTAAACAGTCAGCACAATTCATGCTCCTTTATAGCCTCTTTCCCTCCCCTCGTCCTCTGTCCAAATGCCAGTGTCCCATTTGATGATCCGTGCCTGGGTCTTATACACTGAGCAGGTTTGTTTATGCTAACAATTTACTTTGATGCTATGTTGAAACATCCTGCAGGAAATGAAAACAATTAAAAGTGCTGGTGTGAATCTTTCAGTATTTTTATTCTTGTGTGGAAAAAACATTGATTTCTGGTGTGTGAATAAATATATATATAATAGCTGTATTTTTCACCACTGAATTGATCTTTGAGGATTTGTCTGCTTTTGCCTTTTCTGTTGTGATTTTGGATCTGTGGAAGTGTTACACCTCAGTAAAGTGAGGATAGAATTTGTTAAACTTGTAGGTAAGTTTCCATATTTGGAAGCTAAGAACAGTTTAGAAAGATAAAAAAGAAAGCATAATTAATCAGTCAACCTGGACTCCAAACAGTTCAAACCCAAATGATGATATCTGTTTGTTTCCTTCTTTCTGCTGGTGTTCCTGCATTGGGTATTTTACAAAGTTTATTCCAGTGAAAAAGAGGAGAGAACTGGGAGTAAACAGGAAATACAGCTATGTTTATTATTGTTGCTTCTCTTTTTCCCTCTCCTATAGACAACAACTCCCTGCGGTCCAGTCTGGTGGCCGAGGCCACTGTGGTGGAGCTGCTCAGAGAGGAACCCGGAGAGGAGCTCGGCCTTCGGATCGTGGGGGGAAAAGACACACCGCTGGGAAACATAGTCATACAAGAAATTGTGCGGGACTCAATAGCAGCTAGGGATGGCAGGCTGGCACCAGGAGACCATATTTTAGAGGTGAGAGAGAGAACAAAGATGAGGGAAGAGCTGGGATTATGTCGTATTGAGCGGTTATTCAGTGCTGGGATTTAGAAATCTTGTGTCGTGGCATAGCGTGACAGTTCAGGTCAAAATGGTTTTGCACACAACACCTTATGACTACTTCTCATGGTATTGTAAACACAGTGCTAGTTGGAGGGGATGGGAAAGTAGAGATTCAAGATAAACAAGTTTTGTCTCCATGGCAACAAGGCGTGGTTAATATTACCTGGCACAAGTGTGTCATGTCAGCTTGAGCAACTTTACCTTGTTGGTGTCACTGACTAACTCACTGCCTTTCACTTTAGCAGTGTTCAAACATTAAGGAGGACCTGCGTTTGGTTTCCACAAAGAATAATGGGAGTGCAGAAAATCAATTACAAGAATAATCCACATCTGATTTCTACCTGATTTCACATTGCTCTGAAATAGATTTCCTGTGAAATACATTTGAGCTTTTTCTCTAAAGCCAAGCGATCCCAGACCTGAAAATGAAAACAAAAACCGTACCGGAGAACAGCTCGCTTTCAGGATGTAAAACAATCACTTCCTCTGTTTGTGAACATAAAAAGATGATTGAAACAACAGACTGATTTTTGTTGAGGCCTATTCTTAGATTTGTGAGGCAGACTTCAAACAGATGAGCCCCCCCCCACAGCTACTACAGCAATGTTGCACAGTTTGTAGTGACAGGCATCCCCACCTGACTCCAGTCACTCCCTTTTCAAGTGGCATGCATGATTCTGCTTAACAAACCTAATGACAACAATGTAAAGGATTCCTGCTGCAAGCAAGAAAGAAAGAAGAAAAAAGCTAATCAGTGGAGCAGATAGTAATTATTAAATGTAACACTGATTTCAAAAATAATACAAATTTTGCTCTGTCACATTTTTTTTTTACAAATGGCATTTTGTAAACACGATCCAGATGTTTTTTCTATCTGTGGATGCTTCAGTTCATCCAAATAGCAACGAAACATAACAGGTTTTGTGGGGGAAAAAAACATACTCTGCTTATTTTGGAACGAAATTGGACAACCAAGGTAAAAATAAGCCTGGTTTTAATGTTTTCAGTGGCATGGAGGAAGCCACAGAATCACTTTGATAACTGCCACTTCTGTTTAGTCAATATTTCTGGATACAGTTCCAAAACTGCATCATTTATCAGATACCCTAACCTGCCATCAGCCATGAGACCTGCACCACATTAAGATGAAATGCCACCTCTCATTTTTTTTCAGCTGATGAGAGACGAGAGTGTGATGTTGTTTTGTCTCCAGATGCACAACATTCTGGTGATGAGGACTTTGATGATTACCCACAGTTATTTACTCAGT
>VOQK01027309.1:22324-35148 GCA_015052645.1 Benitochromis conjunctus
GGGCATCAATCACAGCATGGAAAATGTAACCTAGGTGATAGTTAGTGGACCTGACATGCAAAACCCTCAATAAAAACACCACCTGGCAGAGGAATTCATAATAGGAGCTTTGTATAAAATTTGTTTGTGTAAAATCATTTGCTTTTATTCTTTGTGCCAACAGGCCAGTGAGATGCGTGTGAACTTTGTGGTGATGAGATCTGCGGAGGCTCAAGAGGAAGGAGGAAGTAGCAGAACATCCAGGAGAACGCCTGAGCCGCAGTACTTTAGGCGCCAGTCCACCTACATGAAGGTAACACACAAAACGTTTCCTCCCAAGTCGATCCTCAAACTGAAAGTAAGGAAGATCGCTCCTGGCCCTTGTTTTTGTAATTATATATTTTATATTCACGTTCCCAGGTGGTTCCCAGCTGTTGTCTTTTAACACCGCAACGTTGGTCGCAGTGTCTTACAAACTTTGCATGTTTATGTTTACACAGTGTAATTGTGATGTTCACTCCTGTGTCGCTCACACTCAGTTGTACCATACACTGTGAGTGGAAAGGACAGCAACCCCCCAGTTGAGGGGTGAGAGCAGACACCTGCAATGGTGAGCAGAGATAAAAGCCCTTTTCTGGGGCCTCCCTCTGGCCTGATCAAAAGGCCTCGGGTGCTGCTCGCTCTGCCGCTACGGGGCCACGGTCTTGTTGTTTTTTGGGCCGTTTCTTTGCGAGGCAGAGGATCAAAGCTGGTAATAGTTAGCTTTCGCCTGCAGAGTCGAGCCTTTTCGTCTTGCTGGGGGGGGTGGGTGTTCCCTGCTGTGGAGAGGAAGAACCCCCACCTTCCCCAAGCTTCCCTTCTGATGGTTTACAGACTCCAGAGAGCAACAAGGAGACTGGTTGAAGTTGTCATTTTCCACACATCTTTTCCAGTACGAGAGCGTAGTGCTGAACCTCACACGTTCCCTCTGCCCTTACCTCTCAGCTCCATCTCAGATGTTTCACATTTGTTTCTACAAGTGTTTTGAGGGGGATCCATTAAGTCAGTGATCCTGGAGAGAATGTGATTAGTTGGCATGTTAGGCCAAACGAAAAAAGGTTAGCTCCTGTGGAGAAAATGTGATGTAGAGGACATAAATTAAAAAATCCATACAATGGCGATGGTCAATATGTTTCTTATTGCTTGGTATTAATGTGTCTTATTGTTTCCATAGGATCCTCCAGGTGGATTTTCTAGTCAGGAGAAGACTGTGAGTCTGAAAAAGGAGCCTCGGCTTTCCCTCGGCATCACGATTGCCGGAGGGAGGGATTGTCGCAGCCGTCTGCCGGTTTACATCACAAGTGTGCAGCCTGTAGGCTGTTTGCACCGAGATGGAACCATCAAAAGAGGTACACAGGAATAAAAAGAGTGTTCTTGTCTTCTTCTTCTCTTGGCCAAGGGCTATAGCTAGAAATAATTTCAATATTTAATTCATCTTCAGATATCCTTAATCATTTTTGCCTGTAACATGTCAGAAAATGTAAAAAAAAGAAAGAAAAACAAAACACTTTTTTGGGTGCAAATAAATGCCACTTTTCTATCACCACACACACACACACACAGTGCACAAAACAGGTTAGAAACTAATGTACAGTGAGACTTGTTAAATTTACGTTTAAAAGAGCACTACAAGAGTCAATCATGTTTGATTAATAAACCTAAACTGTGGGTCATCTGTACAGGCTAAACAGCAAATTTAAGGATAAAAAAACTATTTTTAAACACATCATAAACGGGTCTGCATGATTACAGTCATGTGGAATCTTTTTTTGGCTGTGCCTGGACCCCCAAGACCCATCCATATCACCAACACTGTATATAACATTTGTGTTGGCATTTGGCTTACACATTAAATAGATTGTCTTTTCTGTCCACTGATTAATAATTTAGTAAACAAATTTTTGTAGTGATAGTTGTAGTAAATTCAATCAAGTCTTTAAAGAAAAGAAAATTACAACGTATTTTAATAAATAAGTGTAAAGATTTTGGAAATAACAGCTCTGTTTGAAAATCCACTACAAAATTACAGGAAAAGGGCAATTTCCCTTTTTTCCTGCCTCTTTTCCGGGATACGATGTGCTGCTCAAGGACCAATAAAACTGAGAGGATGTGTCTTAAAATAGAGACTTGACTCCGACTTCTTTAAGAGTTGCTCTTTAAATATTATATCTATCCCACACTTTGTCTGCGGTTGAACTGACATCTGGACTTAAAGAAAAGGGTCAATTTAAACACAGGGATAATTTTAACTGAACTGACTTTGTCCTTGTTAACATCATCTGTATTTCTTCAGGTGACGTTCTGCTGAGCATCAACGGTGTCGATTTGACTCAGCTGACCTACAATGAGGCCGTTTCTGTGCTGAAGGCTCAGACAGCTCAGTCCCAGGTGGTGCTTCGTGTCATCCAGACTCTGTCTGAGGAGTCGGAGGAGGACACCGAGGCTAACAATGACGAACTCGACATTGCAGAAGACTCACGGGATGACACCCTCAACTGGACCCCGCTGTGGACTCGCTGGCTGGGCTTACCAAGGTAAAGCCAACTCAATATAACTATTTACATCATAACCATAGTGCTGTCTGAGCTGTATTCGCTTTTATGTGAAAGATCTGACTCGTGACTTGTTTTTTCAGTCACATGCACTGGTGCCGGGACATCGTCCTGCAGAAGACCAACAACGAGAGCTGGGGCTTCAGCATCGTTGGGGGTTATGAGGAGAGCCACGGGCAGCAGCCATTCTTCATCAAAACCATTGTGCCTGGAACACCGGCTCACTTTGATGGACGCCTCAAGTAAGTTAACCACATTTTGACTCCCGTGTTACAGCATCTTTTCAGCACTGTCCCCGATAACAAAAATGTCCCGTGGCTCTCTCAGGTGTGGTGATGAGATAGTGGCAGTGAACGGAGCTACAACTGTGGGAATGAACAACTCCTCTCTCATCCCGATGCTCAAACTGCAGAAGAATAAAGTCACGCTGACTGTGGTGTCCTGGCCGGGAAGCCTAGTATAGCAAAACTCACGTGCTCATTCTGTGATCTCCTTTCTTTCTTTACTCACTGTCCCTTCCACGTGTAACCCGTTTGAGATTTTTGAGGTTATGTCCTACAGAAGACGTGTGTTCTTCAAAACCATCCCATGTACAATAGATGATTTTTCATAGGTGGGCTGTTTTTTGCGATATTGTCTTGTAATAATGATGACAATCCATGAATTATATGCTAAAGACAAACTGGAAGGATTCGTTGTTTTGGAGCGTCTTTTGGACCCCATTTTAAAGCTGTATGTATATTTTTAGCTTATCTGCCTAATCTTTCATTTGGTAGTGATTACATCTGAGACTGTGTATAAAAAGACGTAGCTTTAGGGAAGCAAAGTGAAGCTAATGCAGAAGTGCCTTCTTTCTAATTACCAGCAGGGGGTGACTTCGTTGGTTGAAAAAGATATCCCGTTGTACAGAAGTCTATGGGAAGATGCCCCTTTTTCTATAACCTCAATAAACATTTTCCTTATGAGTTTATGAACTCTGTTGCTAGTTTTATGCCTTATTGAATATAGCATGATGTTCATCTTGTAAGTTATCTTCTTATTTGGAGTCAAAAAGGACGATAAAGCAGGGAACGCTTTAGAGTAGGCCTACCTTGTGACTGAATGTGGAGTGTCCTGTGGTTTTTCAGTCAGATCCTCACCTCACTCGTCACATCCAGTTATAAAAACCCAATATGGTGACCGCTATCCCCCTCAGCTCGAGTCTACACAATGGGGCTACGACACAACGACTGCATCTATCCTTTGTATACAGCCTATGGATGGTGTTAGATTTTAAGTGATAATGAATATATGTACATAGTTGAATTATGTTATTGTTAACAATATGCTGACACCAAATATTTCAGGAAGGTGAAGACTTAAGTTGAATTAAATTGACATTTTAGAGTAAAATTAGCATCTAAAAGGAGAATATCAGCAGTGAGATATATATTTATTTATTTTTTCTTGGACAAAAACTCATTTTAAAGGGTTTTAAAATGTCAGAAATATTTGACGTCTAAGTCATGACAGTAAAGATCACGCTTCTTTACTCAACAAATCTGTGTAAACCGTTGAGTCAGCATTGCATTGGTAGGGGTCTGATCAGGTTTATTCCCTGTAAGCGCTTAACTCTTAACAGGAAACTTTAACTTGTGTTGTGAAACTCTTAAGCTGGTTTAAAAGAAGCTAATGGATTATGTGACGAATGTTGAGTTTTAATCAAAACGTTTCAATCTGAATTCACTGAATATGTGTACGTATTTCATCTCTCTGTGTTTCTTTCCAAATGATAAAGTTGCTCATAATGAACGAGTTTAATAAGCAGGTGCCTTGTAGATATCAAAGGACAAACCAAAATCTATACTTGCCTTGAATTTTTTGCTGCACCAAAAATGTGTTTTCCTCATTATTTGTTCTTCTCATTATTTACTGTTCGTGGGAATTCAAAGCCTTGCTCTGATTTAACTGTGTCGATACATTCCCAGTGGCCTTTGTTGTATCCTCATAGGTGAGATGCCTGTTGAAAAACTAAGGATGGCTGTAAAATTTACAGTAGGTAATGTGTGTATTAGCCTGTCCACCGTTTCATTATGTTCAATAAAATCATGAAATCATTCCGTCTTTCTGTTTGGCCTCTAACTGATATGAAGGTCGTGTACACTTCGGGCTTTTGGGGAGGAATGTTAAGTGTAACAAAGGCACAGCTTTGCATGCCACCCTTTATTTATACTTGATGATGGATGGGTAGTTTAGAGGGGATTATAAATACACCAGTATTCACAGAGGACGAGTGCAAATGTTAGAAATAATTTATTACAGTTACTCATGTCCAAAAACTGGCTGGACGGTTTATTAGCCTGTTCACTCTGACCCCTAGTGGACACGAGAACTAAAGTGGCCAAGGATTCCAGATTTCATCCTCTTAAACCTTTAAAGTAACCATGATGTGCACATGCAAAATTAAAAATAAAACCATTGTTATTAATGTTGTGCTTTATCACAGACCTGTTAGGCTGTTTTAAAATCATGCTCTAATGGCCTCAACAATGACTTCTCACAATTGTTTTTTGAAAATTATAAAAAGTGTACAAGAAGAAGAATCCCGTAATTGTCCCACAGGGGGAAATTCCTTCTCTGCATTTGACCCATTCACTCAGTGAAGCAGTGGGCTACCATCAAACAGGCACCCGGGGAGCAGTGTAGAGACGGTACCTTGCTCAGGGGTACCTGAGGAAGCGGTTCAGTGGGATTCGAACCCCCGACCTTCCGATCATGAGGCGAGCACTCTACCTACTGAGCTATCCCTCCTCCAAATGTGCATATTTAAACAAAATAAGCAAATAATAAGCTTTACAAGTTTGAAGGTGATATCTATTAGTAAAATTACTTTTCATCTTATTCCTTTGTAGTGTTTTCCTGAAACCAAGGATGTTCAGAATCACTGCTGAGATACTGCAGAGGATGTATACAGTCTGACATATATGAGGGTTTTTGACATTCTCACACACACTGTTGACATTTGCGCTTGTGCAGGCACACAGTGCAGTAAAACCAGTAGGATTTGAAACAAATCCAAAAATGACAGCGACACACTAAGTGTACTGTTGAAAAAGTACTTCTACTACTGTATGCACCTACAGTACTACTGGCAAAATGTATTTAAAGTATGCAAAGCAACAGTATCTGTAATATATAAACCCCAAGATCTGAGTTTTTAAGTTTTTCAAACTCTATAACAGAATGTTTTGTGCACAAAAAGCACCTAAGAGGCGTTTTTACAACTTTTCAACTTGCATGATTCTTAGCAGTGAGCCACAGAATAGTTTCGCACATCTGATCAGCGAGTTCATCACATTTTATGTTAACCAAATATATTAAACGAAGTACTAATTATAGATTTCAAATAAATTAAACTAAACAAAGACAGTAAAATCTCCCTCTGAAATAGAGTGGAGTAGAAGTATTAAGTATCATAAATATATATAATAAATGTATCGGTATATTTACCACACAGTGAATCGATTTGTTTTGTCAAGGTTTTGACCTATTAAATTGTATAAGTCAGACTGTAGCATTTCCCCAAGTTTCTCATAATTTAAAAAGCTTTTAGGATGCCATATGTTGTAATACAATTGATATTTCTACTTTAAATGACCCAATAGAAAGTGGTGATAACTTCACACTACTACAGCAGTAAAAGGTTACTGAACATGTCCTCAGTCAGAGGCTGTGAATGTGAAAACAAAAAGCACAGAGGACAATAAAACCCTCCACCCCAAAGTGAAGCCCACCACTACAGTACTTGGAGGTTGTGGTCAGGTACAGTAGAAACTGTATGTTTGGCTTGCTGCCCGCAGCTCTGTGACATTAGGAAGCAGCAGCAGGTTATGGTAACAGCATTCCTGAGTTGTATATATGTTGAGTAATTGCAGGCTGTCTTGTTAAAGTTAACGATTCAGCACCTTGTTAAACGTGACAAACAGCCACATTTTCATCGCGAGGCAGCCGGCTGTGGTCAAAGTGCATCAGCCGAGGTCAGTGACGACCTCCTTTTAGCAACATGACAAACCACAGGTTTCATAAGGGGGGGAAAAAAGAAGGAAGCGGCGACAATTTAAATTCAAAACTGACAATTTATTTTCTCTCCATTGGGATTAGGTCATCATGATAAACATTTACAAAGAAAAAATGTAACAGGGACAATACTGGGAGCAGTAAACTCTCCTTTGTGCCGGAGAACAGATTTCAACCTGCACTTCTCTGTGGTTTTTCAACTATACCAGAGGCACTCGATGCAGCAATCTCTTGACTAAGATTCTGGAAAAACAAAACCAACACTTGAAAGGATGAGTGAAACAAAGGAACCATCTGCTCAACACATCAGGATCTATAGAAGCATGTGCTTCCTAACACTTCAGGAGGACCAAACACAGCACAGGGAAGAGTACAAAACTACAAAATTAATACAAAGTTCGTGGGGGTGGGAGGGAAATGAGTGGAAGTGCAGAGTTCAAAATCAAATCTTCCAAACATCTCCAGCTTTAACGGATGACGAGTCACTGAATGTCATCTTAATTGGCAAAAACCGCATGGTAACATGCACTGCTGTTGTCACCGGAAGGAAACTCAGGATCCCACTCCAGTCTGAAATCCTGAACTTCATCTGAGCTCAAGTGCAACAATCAGTCCCAACTCTGGCATCAGGTACATAGTCACTATATGGCTTACAAGATAAACAGGTCCATATAAACTAAAAAGGTACGTAGACATCTTTCATAATCAAAACTATTGTACAGCAATATATTGGCAAAAAAACTAAAGAGCTAAGTAACTTTTTGTAAACAATGGTATACCACTGTACAGCTTATTCTAACATGGTATTTACAGGTCAAGTTCTTACTAGCTAGTTCCCATGTACAGAGGGTTCATGTAAGGACAAAACACGGGGCGATGACGTACACTGTACGTTAGGCAATCTCAACCATCCCATCTACCTGCAAAGAACTGGATTTAAAGAGGGAAAACCCAACAAACAGCATCTGAGCCTACAGACTTGTTGAATTACCCAAAGCCTTCCTCCTCCTGTTACATGTAGAGTTTCTTTTTAAATCATACATAAGGCAAGGATAGTTACGGAAGGTGGAGGCATCACATTCTTTGCAAGGGATTAGTGATTTCATAGATGGGATACAGGCTGATGGTTCTTTGGGGTAAATGCACTTTTTGAGAATATCACTTGTTTTGTTTTTTCACATGTAACAACAACACAGAGTGCAACAAAGGGAACATGTGTAGTTCTGTCGGGAAAATGTGCAAAATCTGCTCTAAAGCAAAGTGACAGTGTTGCAAATTCTAATGTAAAAGGTACTGGGAGATTTACAGGATCGTCACGAGACACAGTGGCGAAGACCCTTTTGTTTTTTTTTCAACATACTGTATATACAAGGCACTAAGGATAAAATTCAAGGGCCACTCATCCAGTCTGGCAACGCCCTTCTCAGTCTGGTCGGAATATAGGATATTTGGGGAGGAATTCTATAAGAATCACCTGAAGAGAGGAAAAACACAATTTCACAAGGTTATAAAATCCAACTGTGTTCACCAGAGCAGAAACTTTACTAGTTACTGAACTCATTTCTGTAGAAAGTCCTGACGTAGCATGTTTCCAGCAAATTAAAAAATGCTATTTATTACACAGACAAAACGTTAAAAAAGTTCTCAAAGGTTTAAGTAAGAGTTTTGAGTTTCTCTGGATTTCTCTGAAAATCAGCTGCAGGATCACTCACATACATACTGCCTAGTAAATCATTTAAATCAACGGGGGTTGGTTAAATAGGAAAAATAAAAAAAGTCAAAGTAATGCAATGACGGCGATTTATAACACAGTTAATGTATTTGGCTGCATTCAATTACGCCAAGTTACTAAATAATTAATAAACAGACTTTTTTTTAAAGTTTTGTATATCATAAAATAATAACATATCATATTTTTGTTATTTTTGTTTATGTTTACATTTCGTTGGAGCTGGAATTTAACACCAACTAATCGCTCATTTATTAAGTACTAACTTTCTTTTTTATTTTGAAAAAGTTTTCCACAAATTCACAATTAAATTCTTCTTCTAGGACATTTTAGCAAAGTCCGAGAAAATTAGGCATTATTAAATAATCTGCAAATAACACTGATATATATATATTTATATAACATTTCGAATCATTTTAGCTTCCTAATGCTTCCCTTTTTTGGTCCTTTGTCATAGAAAACTGATCATCTTTGTTTCCTGGACTGTTTTTTCAATGATCTATTTTACTGCCAAAAAACTGAGCAGCTAAAAATGATCTGCAGATTAATCAGTAATGGGTATAACTGAGAAATCCATGCCTACTTACATATTCCATCATATTGCTGCTTTCACATTTTCTTTTACTGAGTTTCCAGTGCAGCCCCAGCTGATGAAAGAAAAAAAAAAAAGAGACACAGATACAATGAATGGACATCTCCCTCACTCTCAAACAGACACAAAGACGCACACACAAATGCACAAACAAAGGAAATCTTCTCTTCAGTGTCAGGGGAATTTGAGAGAAGGACTGTCTGGTCTCGCTGGGGTCAAACTGTGGCCAGACACCCTGAAGAGCTTCCTTTATACCTTTGCGCGGCTACTAGCTGTAATTTGCTGCTGCGAGACAAAACAAAATTAACATGGACTTTTACTGCTGACCTCACGATCCTTTCAGGCCCCGCGTACCAGATTGCACCAGACCTGACTGGCGGGTTAAAACTTACACAACAGATTAATGGTGATTATCCATCACGATGATACTCATCTTAGACTGACACAGACCAATTAAGCACTTTTACTCAGGTGCACTGTAGCATCTTCCTTACCTTATGGTAAAGTCGGTTATTTTCCCACTCTAACAGCTTCTGAATAGACCGCCTCGTCTTCGGGAACAGACCAAAGAAGAAAAAACAAATGGCATGCCCATTAATTCCAACAAAAATACACATTACTCAGTTTAACACGTGAACAGGTAACAGTTAACAGCCACCGTGTTAGGATTTATGGACTGAACTCCCAATTTACCAGCTAGTAATTTTCACTCTGTTGTCAGCAACTCTTGAGTGGTAATACCACTCTTGAGCTGAGCAAAAGAGAAGCAACGCCATGCAATGCATCATTTCTACACAGAGCCACCAATTGAACGCAAGTTGTTATTACCCTCTACACTTAGACCAATTGCTATAACAGCCCCTGAGTAATAAGCAGTGATGTAAGGGAGAGTTAAACTGTCCAACTCGTGTCACGGGAGATTTGAGACTTACTCTCTTGTTGAGGCAGATAACAGGCCATAGGCTGCAGCCTACTGTACAGCAACAACACAGGCAGCCACAAAGAAGCCACTTCACATTCACAGGTAAGTTCTTCTTCAAACAAGCATTCACCCTGCTGATGCTGGTTTTGAATTCCTCTGGTGCTACCTAAAGAAAAAGGGACAGGACACGTAGTGAAGTGAACATGGGAACTTCTCAGAAAACAAAAGTTGGATATTTCAATTGTTTCTTGGTCATGTTGACTTGAAAAGACTTCTCAATGCACAAAAGAAACCTGTGTACAAGGATCAAAGAGCTTTAGAAAACCAAACAGGTAGATATTTGCAGATGTTGTCCAGAGATGAGATCTAAATACATTCCCCCAACTTGCTAGCCAGGCTTTGGACTGTTCAAGGCAAGGCGGGACTCAAAGGAGAGATAAGCTTAGTGCCTGTGGCAGCGCCGGCCAAACAACTTGAATGGATGCTCATTCCTCTCTGAGCCTGTACGCCATAAAACAGGGGTCGTAATCTTTTATGACAGGATGCAAAGGTCTCTTTGCAAACAGCCAAAGACCACAGAATAAAGCCCAGCAGGGCCTGATCTGCACCCTTCAATCATCATAATTGTGACCTCATTCATCACATGTCACCCTGGGTCACAATACCGAAGGTACTTTTTATTGCCCCACACTTCCCTCGGCCTGCTCTTACCCCTGCAGCCTTTTTGTGTTTCTGCGTCCGACCCAGGAAGCTTTCCTTTCTTGTCTACGGCAGAGTCTTCATTTCATTATTTTATCACCTGGTGCTGGACCCTCCAAAACACTGGGGTCCCCGCCAACTGAGCACCATAGTCGGCTTACTCATTTACAGAGTTGGACAGCAGCCCCTTTTCTATGCAGTGTGGTACGCTACTTATAATGAATCTCCATCAGATCAAAACCCCTCACGGTAGGCTGAATGGGGAGGTCTGGGGAAGTTAGGGCTGTTAAAGGCCCAAAAGAACAAAGGAATCACTGCAGCTTTAATTGCTCAATTCTTCCCACTTGGATTTGAACAGAAAGCAGTCTGCAAGACTGAAGTGCAAGAAAAACTTAAAAAGAAACTGTACCTTTCCCGTGAGAACAGAGGGGAATTCTGTGTCAAATCTGTTGCTCAGTCCAAACCTGAAAAGAAAAAAAAACCAAAACAGAGTAGACAATAAAAAAAACACCCAATAAGAACAAAAATTAATGCAAAGCTGAAATATATTGGCTTATGGCTTATCCTTATTTACCAACGTTTCACTATTTTAATTATAACCGTACAGACAGAAAAAAAGACAGTATTACACTAAAGATAATACCAGCAAAGCCTTTTTCCTGTTTCCGTATAGTGTCTAGGCCTACTGTAGAGAGATCATGCTGCGCTCACATGGGGTAAAGACAATCTTGACTTTTGTCTCTTTCTCTCATGACTCGCTTAAACAAAAGCATTAATTTTATCTACTGTTTTTAAATGTTTTTGGATAGCAATGCACTCGTATTTCAGCATATACACATGTTGACTAACACTGCACAACTGGATGGCATTCATCAGTGGTGAATATTTTTACATTGATCTGCTGTTTCAGTTCTGCAGTAGTTAAAGTAACCCTTAGTAAGACAAGGATTTCTCTCCCTGGCACAAAAGATGGACAATCTGAATCAGATTGTCACCACTGGAATCAGCCAAACTGCTATGTTACACATTAATAATTGTGAATAGGTGCAACTTCACTTGGAGGTTACTTCATTTTTTGATGAAAAGAAGGATGAAAGGGCCACATCCATGGGATTCTGTATGATTGCTAGCCCATTGGTTAAATAATTGTCAACAAGTCCTTGCATTTACTTAATATTTGGCATGGAATCAAAACTCATCCTTAAAATGAGAGCCTTATCAGTACCCGAGGATGACTATTTGAGTTTGAAAAAGTTCTGCAGAATAAAATCATTTTTAAAGAGACAGAAGGGTGCAGCAATCCTCTAGCAGCAACAGCACCCTTCCAAACAACTGATTATGTTACAAAATGTGGCCCTTTTTTTTTTGTTGTTATTCTTAATAGCATCCACATGTCAAGTTGAAGAAAGCTTCCAGCTGGGACTCGGCAGCTTTAAGGTGAAGGATAAAGAGGAAGGGTGGCTCTGATAGCGATGACAGTGACAAACACCATCTTGTTAAGTCCGTCTGAGGGTTGGACGTGCCTCAGGCTCTATCCCCTATTAATCAACATGATAAAGTGCAAACGTCTCCATCATATATAGGCAGTTAAGGGCCAAACAATGATGAAACCTATAGTAATCGCTGTGAATTAGCCCACGACAGGTAATGTAATGTGACTCAAAACACAAGGATAAGGACTTGTAGCTAAAAGAGCATCTCACGTAAACTTGACTAACGTTAACCACGGCTGCTTGCCTGCCAAGTTTTAGGCTGTCATGTAGACATAAAGTCGTTAACGTCGGTTTACTGGGAACCAGCTATACCCTCGACCAAACATATGGCTAACTGTTTTGATTTCCGTTAGCTCGCAGGCTAGCCTCAGCTAAACAGGCGACACCGGAAACAGAGAGAAGGCACAAATGCGGCTCCGCTTACACCGTGATGTGCCCGGCCCCTCGCATAACCACGGGCTCCGGACAGTGTCTGGGCAAGTGCTCCTCGCTCACTACGTGCTCATCCTCTTCGTCTTCTAACTCATAAATGGTATCAAAGTCCGCCATGTTGGGTAGTAAGACGCTCATGACGTCTCGGCGGGGCCGCGCACGGACGCACGAGGCCACGCGCGCGACAGAGCCACAGCGTGTGCATAGAGGAGAAGAAACCATCGCCCCGCTGAGTCCTGAAGAACCAGGCCTGATATTAGACCGGGATAATACATGTATTTAATAATCCACGTCAATATGTGTGTATGCGCAGGTGTGTGTATGAATGTAT
>VOQK01027310.1:0-10634 GCA_015052645.1 Benitochromis conjunctus
CCCTGCTTTTCGCAGATGATGTGGTTCTGTTGGCTACATTGGGCAATGGCCTCCAGCTCGCCTTGGAACGGTTCGCAGCCGAGTGTGAAGCAGTGGGAATGCGACTCAGCACCTCCAAATCTGAGGCCATGGTCATCAGCCGGAAAAGGGTGGAGTGCCCACTCCAGGTCAGGGACAAGTTATTGCCCCAAGTGGAGGAGTTTAAGTATCTCGGGATCTTGTTCACGAGTGATGGGAGAAGGGAGCGGGAGATCGACAGACAGATCGGTGCTGCGGCTGCAGTGATGCGAACGCTGTACCGGACTGTTGTGGTGAAGAGAGAGCTGAGTGTAAAAGCGAAGCTCTCAATTTACCGGTCGATCTACGTCCCTACCCTTACCTATGGTCACGAGCTGTGGGTAGTGACCGAAAGAACGAGATTGCGGATACAAGCGGTGGAAATGGGCTTCCTCCGGAGGGTGGCTGGCCTCTCCCATAGAGATAGGGTGAGACGTTCGGCTATCCAGGAGGGGCTCAGAGTGGGGCCGCTGCTCCTTCACATTGAAAGGAGCCAGTTGAGGTGGCTCGGGCATCTGACAAGGATGCCTCCTGGGTGAGGTGTTCTGGGCATGTCCCACCGGGTGAAGGCCCCGGGGCAGACCCAGGACATGCTGGAGAGATTATATCTCTCGGCTGACCTGGGAATACCTTGGTGTTCCCCCAGACAAGCTGGAGGAGGTGGCTGGTGAAAGGGAGGTCTGGGTTTCTCTGTTTGGGCTGCTGTCCTCGCGACCCGGCCCCGGATAAGCGGAGGAAGATGGATGTGCATATTTTTCTTTTTCAAGACCTACTCTACCTACCTACCATTTTGTTACCTACTGCTCTGGAAGACTTTTAGAATTCACATTAACTTTAAAATATACAGAAGACAGTTAATGGATGGACAATGGAAGGAAGTAAATTGATAAGTTAGCACTTTGCATATTCATCATCCGTTATATAGTTTATGGTTGTGTTTGTAGATTTCCTCTACTCCCTTTTCACCCATGACAGCAGACTTAGGTAATCATCCAACTCCATCATCAACTTTGCAGATGACACCACGGTGATCGTCTCATCAGTGACAATGATGAGTCTGACTGCAGGGAAGAGGTAAAGCACCTAGCTGTGTGGTGCGTGGAGAAGTACCTGCTGCTGAATACCAGTAAAACCAAAGAGCGCATTGTGGACTTCAGGAGAGAGAAGAGAAACACTCAGGTCCCCATCTACATAAATGGCACAGTTGTTGAATGGGTTTCCAGCTTCAATTTCTTGGGGACCCAGATCTCTGAGAATCTGTCCTGGTCAACTAACATCTCCAGCCTGGTCAAGGCCCATCGGCGCCACGTTTTCCTGAGGACACTGGAAGAAGAGCCACCTGTCTACTGACATACTGGGTAACTTCTACCGCTGTGGGATAGAGAGCATACTGACCAACAGTATGGTATGTGAATTGCTCTGTTGCCGACCGCAAGGCACTGCAGCGAGTGGTGAAAACTGCCCAACGCATTGCAGAGACTTCCTGCCATTGAGGATGTCCACAAGAAGAGATGTCTACACCGAGCACACATCATTCTCAGGGACTCCTCTCTTCCTGCCAATAAACTCTTCTAGCTCCTCCCCCCCAGAAGGCACTACGGGAGCCTTTAGACTAAAACCAGCAGGTTTAGGAACAGCTTCTTCCCCACAGCTGTCACCTACTGAGCTCAGTCCCCTGCTAAACCTTCTCACCCACACTTTCTCAATCCTTCTACACTCCTCCTCCCCCCTATCCCCCCCAATGACCAAGATCATGCCTGTCAATCATTCTCAACATCCACCATATGCTCACATTGGATACTGTTATAGTTTTAGGACACTGACATAGTATAGTCTCTGTTATAGTGCATACACTGTTCACTATTATAGTCTGTTCAGAGCGATACGCTTCCACTACTGTAGATATATTCATAGCACTCTGTACATCTGTATATATGTAGCACATCTGTATAACTGCCCGTCTGTATAGCAATATAGAACATCTGTATGCTATACAGATCATCTGTATATCTGTACATATGTATTCAACAGTACATCTGTCTGTAGTTCATCTGTATATTTGCTCTCTGTATAGCAATATAAAGATCTGTATACTTAACTTACTTGCACATAATCCGTTCATAACTATTCCCGCCTTTTATACTACACTTATCTTTATATAATCTGCTCTTATTGCACTTACTGCTCTTGCCCTTCTGATTAGAAACTGCATTTATACATGTGTAATGACAATAAAGTTGAATCCTAATCCTAATATGTCTTCAAAAAATTGCCCTTACCTACCCACACTCCAATCGCTGTCATGTCAATTTCAAGAAGTCACACAGAATAGAGGCATTTCCAACCTTTATTAAAACAGTTCCTGTATGAAGTTGGCAATAAAAACAAAAACAAAAAACCCCAAACATATTTCCATTTATTCAAATGGCTTTAGCAGTCCCAAGCAGAACGAAGGACTGCTGCAAAAGGGTCATCCACTTGAACACTGAGGTCCAAAGTTTAACTGTTTGTAGAGATGTGAAGTAAAGGGCTACAACAAAATTAGCCAGGGCTGGATTGCATAGAAAACAAGTGACTCATCAGTCACTGAAGTTTGGACAGGCATAATAGTTCCATAATCTGAACAGCAAAAGAAAGCACAAAGTGGGAGCAGAATGTGTATGGAGGGGAATATTTTCACTTTGCCTAATATTTTAAGAAGAGTCATTTGAATCAAACAATAAATCAGAATTCTTAATTTAAAAAAACAAAAAACAAACAAACAACGACAACAACAACAAAAAAACTGTCATTTCAAGTTTCCCCCGCTTCCATGAACGAATCTCCAGTTTGTCAATAAAACATTTAAACCTTCCTATGAATGAAACAAAGGAGCTGATCTGAGGTTTGTTCGTCACAGAAGGTCAGGAAATTAAAATTTGTTCTAAGGACTTCATGACCTATCTGGGACTAAAGAAATTTAATCACTTGTGGCAGTGTTAAGGATTTTTCATACATACACATACATATACATATACACACACTCACACACATACATTTATTTTTTTTTATTATTTTTTTTTTAAACGCACTGAACAAAAGGAAAAACAAAGAAACAAGGCAGCAGCAGATTTTTCAAAAGCTGTGTGATGCTCTTGTAATGCAAATCTTTTTAAACATGCCATCAAGGAAAATTAGAGCAAACATTGATGAGTGGAAGTAAAAATGAAAATGAGTTTGTGTGAGGAATGTCAATGGCTCAATGAAAAGGGGCAACACGAGGTAGCACAATTACAAATCTTTTAGTCAGCTCAGTACAACTCTGCAGCCAACTGAATCCAAAATATTGAGCTGTGGTTCATTGCACTAACATCTCCCAATGCTTACAAATTCAATAATTCAAACATTCCACTTTTGATACCAGGCACAACTGTGCCTAAAATTTGAAAGACATCAGCAGCTTTGCTTCTTTGCTGAAACAGCACAACTGCAATCCCCAGTAAAAATATGACTTTGCATGCCAAAAGCGCCAAGAACAGAAAAAAAATAAATAAATCCTGCTGAGTCACCATCTTATTAAAATTACATTCATGGTTCCCTTTTCTATAATTACACTTAAATCCTGAAGAAGCTAAATTATCAAGGCCCATATTCCATGGATCATGTGCAAAATCAAAGATGGTGAAGCAGCTGATTTGAATTTAAAGGTATGACACATGGAAGCAGTGTCATTAAAGTTTAACTGCAATGAGAGATATTCAAAAAAGAAGCTTGTGTAGGTGGTTGCTGCCATCTGCAGTAAGAAAGCATGCAGTAGTGACCAGGAGGGGGTGGAGTGTAATGAATAGGCCCCACTTCCCAAATGTGAAGACATACCTTTTTACCTTCAGCTGAGTAGATCTGATTGTCGTGGATTGTGATGCACAAGCACATTGTAGATAAAAATGATTAGTTAACTTAGAATAGACTAGCTTGGACGGACACCTTGGCCTGCAAGACAGCCTACAAGCAGCTTGGACAGATGGCAAACAGGATCACAACACAAATTCAGGCTTAAAATATCTGGAATTATTACAGTGGCTAACAGGGTTTGCCAGCTATTATTACTTAATTCTAGAATTTAAACCCAACTGAGAAAAAAAAGCAGCTGACACTCTTTTCTATAATGTCCTAAGATCAGAAAGTTGTCACTTTTTAGACCAAAAAAAATAAAAAATAAAATAAAATAAAATACACACACATGTTCCACCGCATCAAGTGAAAATTTTCCAGCAGCAGTTTTTATCTTACATCACAGTGTTTTCATTAAATATCATCAGAGTTCCAGGTTGGCGATCAAAGTGTCACCATCTCAAGTCAAGTGTGAAATGAAAAATGTTGCTGCATCTCATTTATCAGTTTCATCTATTCCCATCATTAAGATGAAACAAATAATTTATCAGTAGCACTGGCAAATCTCACAAGCAAAAGAATTACGATCCCATTTCTTCGTCTACATTACAGGAGAAACTGCTCTTTACTTCTTTATCTTCACAGTCTTCAGGTTAAATGAAGGTAGATGCACCAGCTTTGGACAGCAACACACATCTGCAAAGAAGCAGGAGAAATAAGAATCAGACCAGTGAACCAGCAGACAGAGGCACAAAACTTTTAGCTTATTACACATGGGATATGGAGGTGGACAAGCTTGTGACAAAGTTTAAAATAAAAAATAAAAAGTCTTGCATTACAACTACAGCCCTGGCAGAAGATAAATTCATTTGCTATATAATTTGGAAAAAAAAAAAAATCCTGTCATGTCTGGCAGATTTTGCCATCAGAATTATGGCAATGAATGCACCAAACTACACAAGTTCCTGAGTTCTTGAGTGAGTGAGTAATTCTGAAATTCACTTGATAATGAGGGTGGGTAGTTGCAATAACACTCCCCGGGAGCTAGAGGCAGTCAGAGATAGATCAAGGAGATCGGGCCATCCACAGCCCCCAAGAGTACCAAAGACCCAAGGCCACAGGTCTTGGCAACAACTGTGTGTCCATCCCAGCAGAAGGAGGGAGGCCCTAGATGGGGTGCTCATGGCCAAAGGGGGAGCATCCCAAAGAACCAATTAAATACTATTTTATTTATACAGCACCAAATCCCAGGCGACTGTTGTTGGGATTGACCAACCAGAGGCAATGGGTAGCTGAACTCACTAGAGGTCATGTGCTGGGCCTCGGGGCCTTGTGACATCTGTCTAACAAACATTTGCGACTTCAAATATTCTAACCAAGCTTGTCAATCTTAGGTGATAACCAAAAAAGGTGGCATACATGCTTCATAATCGTCTGCAGGTTGTCCAAAATGCCGCGGTGAGGCTTTTGACTAAATCCTCCAAGTTTTCTCATGTGACACCATTGTTATCACAATTACACTGGTTGAATCTAGAGTACATTTTAAGATCCTGGTTTTGACTTTTAGAGCTTTACATGGACAGGCACCAGCCTACATCTTCGATCTGCTACAGCCCTATGTCCCTAGCAGGTCCCTGAGGTCATCTGACCAGGGTTTACTTGCTTCAAAACGGACTAAGATGAGAACTAAGGGTGATAGAGCTTTTGCCACTGTGGCCCCTAGGCTGTGGAACTCTCTCCCCCAAACCTTGCGAACTGTGGATTCATTAGTTGTTTTAAAAAAAGAACTCAAAACGCACCTTTTTAAGATTGCTTTTAATTAATTTTTGTCTGTTTTTATATTGTCTGTTTTTAATTCTTATTATTGGTTGTTTTATGTGCAGCACTTTGTGACTGTCTTGAAAAGTGCTATATAAATAAAATTTTATTTATTATTATTATAAATGATATAAAATGCAAACAGCTGTAGATCGTTATAAATGTAGCTACTGAAGAATAGTTCTTTATAGCTCAAAGTGAGCTGTGGCCATCAGGGGGTACTCTCTTATATTTTGAGTTAAAGGGTCAAATTGCACACTGCTTCTCTCTTGACACATTTCTGTTTGGTAGTGGAACATCTGCCATTAAAAATAATAATAATACATTTAAAAAGTGTTTTCCTTATCCTGTAGAGAATTTCAGATCGGTGCCAGGTGTTGTTCAGATTCAGAAAAACATGCATGGCACAGAGACAGCTGGACAGACCTCAGTGACATCCATCCTACAAGGCTGATTTATATGCACTGGTGAGTATGTGAAAAGAGCAGCAGAGATGTGATGTGTCACTACCTGTTGCAGCAAATAGATCCCAAATTTATTATAGCAACGCCCACTGCAGATTACACACACACACACACACACGCACCCAGCAGATGGATACAGAATGTAAACTGAATTACATAGAAATATCTTCGCAAAGTCTGCGAGATATAAAATGAATGAATATCAATACTGCAATCTACAAGAACAGTGAGTAAGCTGACTCCAGAGTCAAAACAAAAATGTTTCACTCAGCAGATCTGAGGGTATATTCTAAAAAGAAGTGCATCACAGCCAGACAAAACGTAAATCGCTGTCAGAGATAACAATGTAACATTATGGTGGTCAAATAAAGGAATCTGTAAAAATCGGGTGTATGTGTTCATCCATCCATCCATCCGCTTCCACTTATCCTTTTCAGGGTTACAGGGGGCGCTGGAGCCTATCCCAGCTGTCTTGGGGCGAGAGGCATATAAAGTTTACTGAGCTCAGCTCCCCAGAAGCCTCTAAACACAAAAATAATGAAAGACAAGTGTAGATGATGACTAGACAGATTTGGTTGCATTTTACAAGTTTCTGATCATAACTTCTTTTAAAATATGTATAAAACCACATACTACATTTTTACAATAGAAACTTTCTAAATTATTATCATATATTGAAGATACTTAGCATTAAATCAGGTGACCTTTCATTTGCACTAGACTGATATGTTAACCTAAATCATCTAAAGTTGTGCAATCAGACTATTTTGCTTAGTCTGGTATCTGTATGTACTGCAGCATCTGTTTTTTGTTTTTCTGGCCTTACAGGACAGACACGTTATCACGCTGCTAGCATTAGTAAACAGCAAGGACACATTACAAACTAGCAACAGCAGATTAGACAATTATCATTTTTTGAACACAGAACAAGCAACATCATTATATATTAGGGGTTTTATCAATCCTGTTTTATTTATTATTGTAGGGTCTACCTTACAATATAAAGTGCCTTGAGGCAACTGATGTTGTGATTTGGCACTGTATAAATAGAACTGAATTTAAAAAAAAAAAAAAAAATTCCACATTGTTACCATGAAATTTATGCAAGTAGACTGTAAACGAGTCAACCCATTTGAACTCATGAGAGTCTTGTTCAGCATGGAAAACGTGCAGGGAGCTGAGCGGGGGATGGCTGAAACAATGAATGCGTGGGGGTGGTGGGAGTTTTCACAACACTTAGAGGAAAAAAGCAGAGCAAGAGACCGGAGGTCAGCTGGGTTTGTAGTGCCTGACGATTCAAAGATGGTTCTCAGATGACGAGGGCAGAGCCAATACTGGAAGGTTCTATTCATTCACAGGATATGAGACTCACTGGAGATCACCTGATAATATTTCACACTTTCTTTTTTAAATCAGAAGGTACTTGGTAAATTAAAAAAAAAAAAGTTCAGTAATAATATTTACTATATAATATTTAGTAATAAGTTTAAGAAAGCAGGCTCATATGCTTTTAAATATTAGGCAGCCCCAGGCCTTCCCATCTTGTATTTTCCCCTGGCAGCTGATTCCTCTGCTAGTTTTCTATTTCCTTGGTCTTCAACATGAAATAAAAACCTGTGCAGTCAATGCTAAGCATATTTGATGTTAAAAGCATAATATCTTGATTTCATATAAAATAGTATCAGATATGGCTGGCAATACTTTACACCACAGTTCGATACCTAATGTGTACAATTCTACATTATAGATTACTGGAAGGTTCCTAATAGGAGCCGTCAATGAAGATAATTTTTTTCTTTTAGTAAAACCAACATGATCTGGTTCATAAACTCAATTATTTGGATTTAGATAAAGTAAAAATGTTAGAAATTCTACTGTGAGCATACTGCCCTAACACTAGCCAAGCACTACTGTGGCAGAGAAATCCCTCAAACCATCTCAGTCTAAAGGCTTAATGAAGTTACTTCATACGATACTTCTCCAGTACATTAAAGAAACAGGCTGAACATTTCAGATACCTGTAATGTACAATGAGTTTAGATCAGTTTTTTCAATTCACTTTGACTCAGCAGAGGGAGCAAATCTGGACAAGAGATGGTGCCAGCTGACCCTGAAGTCCAATACAAACAGTACTAGCAGATGAACTGAAGGTAGAATAACCATCATAAAAACAGCATGCTGGAGGGCACAATAAAGTCACGGGTGATTAAAATGAGACATGTACCTGTAGAAGAGTATGGCTGAGGGTCATGTAGTACACATAACTTGGTCCATTCTGGCTTGCAGCTCAAAAGCATCCGGTCGGTCCTGAGGATTGACAGCAAGCATGTCCTGAAGCAGCCTTTTCACTCCATCTGACATACATGACCTGCGTTTTTGTGGGATGCTCAGTACCATCTTTGGATTCTCTAGAAGTGCCTCACCAACAGGCATAATGTCACCTCCCTGTCGCACATACGTTCCCAATAGCTCCCGCTTAGACTCAGAATCAATAAAAGTAATTCTCTCCAGCATGGCCCAGATGATGATGCCCAGGGCAAATATGTCAGCCTTGGCTGTGTAGTGGCCCTCCCACACCTCAGGAGCCATATAAAAGTCTGAGCCGCAAGCAGACGACAACCAAAACTTGTTGAGGTTGATATTCTTGTTCTTGTCTTCACAGTCTTTTCCCTCGCTGGTGTTTCCCAAACCAGCACAAACTTTGCTCAAGCCAAAGTCTGCCACCTTAAGAACTGGAGTTCCTGATTTCTCTGAAATAAGGATGTTGTCAGGTTTGAGATCTCGATGGACAATATTGTTTTCGTGCAGGAAAGCAACAGCACTTGTTAGCTGGAGCATAAAGCTGCTGTTTGTTCGTGGGTTGGGTCGCCGAGATAAGATGAACTGGTTGAGGTCTCCACCTTCGCAGAACTCCATGACGAACCACAGGTAACAAGGCTCCTCTGGGGGGCTAAGCACTCGCTCACCTGTAACAGCAAGACACTTATCAGATAGACAGTAAAAATAAATAAATGACCAAAAAAAATAAAATTTTGTCTCTGTGGTGGATGGAGCAGCTACAAAGTACAGAAACTGAGTACAGAAACACTGCTGCTGTTTTGGACCTTAAAAAAAACAAACAAAAAAAACATTTGCTTTCACTCTACCTGAAACCCTGTGTGGGCTTAATGTTGTAAAACTTTTTATCCACATGCTGCTCCGAAATAGTTTTGTATTGCAGGTCTGCTTTTAGTCACTAATGTGGGTGAAATGAGTTTACATCGTTTAACACATCGGTGTGCTACAGAGCTGCGAATTAAACAAAGTATTGAAGCAAAAAACTATTTGTTGAGAATTTTTTATAATCGAATAACTTGATGAATCATTGCAGCCCCATTCAAATTATATATATGACCATTTAATATTTGCACATGATTTTCATGATCTCCCTCTCATTTCGCCCCCTCCACCACCACCGCTTTCCTCCTCCCTCATTTCCACCTCAAGTCTCATCTCTTAAATTGAAATCAGGGCTCTAACACACAATATGTGCATAAACATCCTTATTTATTCCCAACATTGTGCTAAAACTCAGTTTCCCTCTGACAAACAGTTTGATTACATTCTCACAAGTCCGACAATGCTGCTTCAAAATTTCAGCCAACTACAATCTGCAGTCTACTGACACCTAGCAGTGATATTTTACACACTGTACCTTTAATCTACAAAAGGTCTATATACAGGGCTGGACTGGTAATCTAGCATACTGGGTATTTGTCTGGTGGGCTGAAGGGCCAAAAAATATATTTTTATTTTCTTTGTCGATATAATTATACAGGCTTCAGCACTGACAGCAGCCCATGCATTCATCTTCATTATTGGCACTGGATTGCCCAAACACAACTGATATGAAATTATGTTTTTTGTTGCATGTGACTTTTGACATAAAAATAATTCCATAATAGACAGGGAAAAAAGTTCAAGAGAGAAAAAGCCAAGAGAGAAAAATAAAAACCTGAGAGAGAAATAGATGCAGCAAAATGTGTCAAATTAACTGACATGTTGGGGCTGCTGCACCGTCAACAGCAGTACCAGTAACAAGCCCTCACAAATACAGGAGGCTGCTATTGGAGAAGTTAGACAGCACTCCCAGGAAAAGTTAGGAAGACACGAAGGAAGGTGTAATTATTATGGAGGCACATAATTAGTAAGTGAGAGATTCAAGGATTCAAATTAAGCATGAGTCACTGACAATAGCTAAAATGTAACTTTTTATTGTCACATGCTGCAACGCAATGCAACTCAAATGTCCTAATACAACAACAACTGTACAAACCTGATTAGAAAGAAAAACTGTTTCAATATTAATGAAATGGTTATTATTAATAAATTAATATTACATATTATTTATATAATTACATCATGTTTTATTATGTAATTTTTAGG
>VOQK01027311.1:45053-57053 GCA_015052645.1 Benitochromis conjunctus
CCCCCCACCCCGGCCCGTTTAGAAAAAAAAAAAAACACACTGCAGGCTTTCACTGCGACGTGAAGCTGTGCATTCAGAGATTTTACGCTGAAGTTGTTAGCAAGCGTTTCCAAAGTGGCCTGCAGTACAAAGACTGCATCAGGAAGTTTTCTTTAAGAAGACTTCTTTATTTTGTTCATTTTTCCCTCTCTCAGGAATAAAAGCAATCAATTAAATCAATTCAGATTTAAGTTGAACTGACTCAAGTCAAAGAAAAAGTCAAACATGAAAACAAAGCAATATTAGGTTTGAAACATATTGAGTAGGTTGAATAGTTTAAATGTTGATATTGACAGCAACACTCTGAAGAATATTAACAGGGACATGGTGCACATTAATGCTATATAACTGTACATAAGCTTATATTAGTGTTTATATCTGAATGCACTGAGGGCGATGTGACAACAACATTTCTGACTATAGAGTAATAAAATGAGAAAACAGAAGTAAAACATTTGTAAGCTGTGCTCAGATCAAACATTTTTAAATTGGGTCTGACATGCAACATAGCTCACCAGCCAGAGGCCTGTGGAGGATCATTAAATGAGCACCATCTTAATTCCCAATCACTTTAAAAAGCATTCTCATTGTTATTATTATTTATTTTTTTGGATACATTTTTTGGATTGCTGTCGGTTCTGATGTGGCCACATTTATATTTCTGTGGAATTGCTTTGCTTATGTTTTTCACATGATTTTAGTTATTTCGATTTTAGACATTTTTAAATTTCTCGTTTTTCTTGAACACCAGTTCATCTCCCCTCCCCAGTCTATCTCTCAGCATGCAATCGTTGTAGCTGGATGACAAAAGATTGGGTGAACTGTTAATGATGACCACGGGGCACTGAGAGTTTCAGAAGCAGCAGTATCTCCCACAATCATTGCTTCAGTTTCAGTTTTATTTCAGTTTGAGCTGAGCGTGATGACGTTTGATTTGGTTGGATCTTTGTAGCAACTTTCACAAAGGGGCTTTGATTTCGGTTGGGCATGCGCCTGTCGCTCTGTCACTGAAACGGTTGCGCATTTTGCTTTTGGCACCAATTTTGTTGAGTGGCTAAGGGTGGACTGGGAGTTGGTTCAACATATCATGGTCTGTTTGACATCACTAGCATGTTTTGGGCTGGTTTTCAGTTTTATACACTCTGCTGATTCCCCCTTTTCTGTCTCTGCATCCTACACTCTATTATCTTATACCCTTCACTAACATCCCATTGTCTTCCCTTTATTACTGTAGTTCCATTAACTCTTTTCTCTCACTTCTTAGATTCGTCTCTGACTGTCTGCGCCTCACCTTCTGCTGTCTCGCTCCGTATGGTACAACAAAGGCAGCACAGTGTGGCGTCTGGCTGGTCGAGAGCTTGTCGAGAGGGGTGGAGACGCTTTCTGTCTCTCTGGAGTCATGCTAGCTGACAGAATAGAGCGTGTAAGGTGTGTGCAGCAAGCAAAAGTCATCCCTCCTTGTTCTTTGTTCACCTACACCTGAACTCCGCAGGTCTCTGAGTGCCAAAACAGCTCACGTCACAGTGAGAGGGGCCGTTACCTGCTGGAGAAACAGCGGCCTTTGATCTGTGCCACAGTGGCATTTAGTTTTGTGCTCGTGAGGGAAGGTTTAATGTGAGCGGTTATAAGAGCCATATAATGTCAATTACAGATATACAGCTCCGATTATGCTCATACAAGTCTAATCGCCTGCATAAATCCATTGGTAGACACACAGGGGCCCATAAAAGCGAAAGTGTAGGGACGTGCTGTTGCTCCTGCAGATGAACTCTTTTATCACTATGACAAATGAAATGAGTTTAAATTGTAAACTGCAGATTAACTTCTGAGAATAAAGGTGGCAGTGTGGCGTAAATAATATGAAGAGCTCATTTATGTACTACACAAGGAATTTATAACTACAGCAAAAAATTTCCGGTGTTCATTCAGCCTGACACGGGACCTTAGAGATGCATTTAGCCCTTCAGTTCCTCCATGCCTCATGAGAAATGCTGTTGATTTCTGATGCCATTTTTATGGAAGGAAAGCAGAGGAAAAAGCTGAGCTATGGCAAATTACACAAGAACTTTACTGGTGAACAGGTTTCATGTAGTGATGAATCCAAATGTTTCGGTTCAAATCCATGCCATATATATGGAGCAGGGCAGGAGAGAGGGATAACAATGAATGTGTAGCGCTAAAGCACGGTGGAGGCTCTGTCATGTGTGGGGCTGCATTTCAACCAGCGCTGTTGGGGATCTCATTAAAAATGATGGAGTTTTAAAAGCAGATAGGCACCATCAGATTTTGACCCACCGTGCAGTGCAATCTGAAAATGGCTACAGCTTCATTTTCAGCATGACAATGAACCCAAACACACTGCCAATCCAATAAAAACATACGTGAATATAAAAACATACAGTAGACCACTATCAGTCATGGATCTCAACATTACTGAAGCAGTGTAGGATCATCTTTACAGAGAACAGAACAAGTGGCAGCCAACATCCAAAGAACTTTGAATGTCCTTCAAGAAGCCTGGAGGATTTATGAAGACTACTTAAAGAAAAAAAGCTTGACTAAGAGAGTTCAATCAACACTGAAGAATAAAGGTGTTCATAATAAATTTTGACTTCTAAGCTATATTTGTACAAACTCTATGTTTGCCTTATATTCTTGTACTTCCACGTGTGTTGGAACATGTTTCAAGAAATCGCTGTACCTATTTCCCATTTTCCTTGCAAACTATGCACTATTGCATTTCTTGATGAAAGACGTACATCATACTTTCTGACTGTGAAATGTGGTTTAAGAAAAGAATTCACCATTTTCATTACCTGCACCTTCTGGGTCTTCATCGTAATCTTCATCATCACCAGACGACAGGGAATCTGAAGAAAGAAAATACAGAAAAACGGGTTAATTAATTATTCATTTGGGGCTGGAACCAAATTCATTCAATTGAAATAACATAAATGAATAATAATTCATTTTTAAAAAATACAGCAGTTATATCAGAAAATGCATAATACAGTGTATTTTCTTATACACCTCCCTGAACTGTTTTGCCTACTGGATAAGAAGGAAATTACATCTGGAAAGTTTCTAGACCAGAATGTATTTAATGCAACAAGAGGGAGATAAAGGGAGAGGGGGTGTTCACAACCAAGCACGAATAGACAAACAAGCACAAAGACACACACACAGATGCTTGAATGCATATTAAAGCTGTTCATTCAGAAACTCATGAATGAGCCCACAGTTCTCTGTAGCGTGGCAGCTCTCTCAGATATTACAATCCAAACATTTCCACAGACGGTACAAATAAGAGGGTCATTAGTGTCGCTGAGACGCACTTGTACAAGAGTGTGCGCACATGTGCTGATACACGCACAAAAACGATTCTTTCGAGCTATTTCTGCAACACACACTGACCTTAACTCTTGCTAACGGTTACCGAGCCAGTTTACGCCAAATTACTTTCCATCTTGCGCTCCATCTTGTTTAGGTTTGCTGTATCACACGTTTTCACTCCGCTGCTGTAATTATTTTCGATGTGACCTCAACGTTTTCTGGTTCAGCTCCACGGGTCTGGTTAATGAGAGCCAGCTGTTACCTCGACAACTCAAACTGCTCCTGGAACTAGCAGGTTTTGTTTCTATTATTGGACACTTCAGCCCACTACTCCACTCCACTCTTGTTTTGCACCTTAGAAGCAAGGCAGCAGTTACAGTTGACTGACGGATCAGACGGGTGCCATCACTGTATCAGTAAAGCCAGTGTTTAACACACTGTAGTGGTTGTCAAAATGAATGACTTAATAGAAAACTGTGGAAACTAGAAATAAGAGAAAAGCAGGCGCATATATTTTAGTGCACTGATAAAGATCTAAAGGCTTCAAGCTCAATAGATAAAGGATTAGTTTAGCCTTAGCATACAGTTAATATACAGTGTAGCCATAGACTGGACATAAAGGATGGACGTAACCACCTTAAACATTTTGACAGCTGTCATGTAGTTGTTATTGTTATTTGCTATTGCACTTTTAGCAGTTTCTGTCTGCTAAAAGTGCTCTACACCCAGATATGTAAATCATATTTCAGTGTTTTATGTGTTTCACTCTCCATTTAGACATTAGTCATAAGTCTTTTGTCATGCCCATCACCCCCAACCCGTTCAGCTGGAGGTTTCTTCCTGTTCAAAGAGTTTTTCCTTCCCACTTTCGCAAAGTGCTTACTCATAGGTTGTTACCATATTCTTGGGGTTTTCTGTGTATTATTGTAGGGTCTTTACCTTACAGTATAAATCACAGTGAGGCAACTTTTATTGTGATTTAGCGCTTTATAAATACAACTGAATTTTTGTCAATAAGTAATTCACTTACTCCTTTTCATATACCTCAATTTGCAGTTTGTTTCTCACTTGTAGCATGTGTGCTGTGTGTGTACAGTGAGATTTGGCCCCTTTCTGCTGCCTGGAAGCTGTCCAAGTGCTAAATCTGATACCGCTCCTAAATATCTGACACCTTGCTCAAATATTTGAGGGAAAACACAATAGTCCATGTGTGTTTTAGATAAAACGGAGGCTCTATGTTTAAAGTAGAGGGAGGAGAATCGGCGGTACAGGGGGGGGAACAGGATATTGCAATGCATACTGAAAGAAGTCTGGCTTGTTGAGTAATTTAAACATGTATAGAGAGCTGAAACAATAAGAAATGTCAGACATTAGTCTGAAATGAACTGGCAGCCTGTGCAACACCTGAGACATGTTAAGTGGAGGTGGAACCAGCTTGAGTTATCTCACTTTATTTATCAACTTCTTTAAAGACCAAAAAAAGTCAGATTTTCATTGATGTATGCATCGTGTTTGCATGTGTCCTGGTGTGCAGTTTGGAGCTGATACGAAGATCCGGAGGAGAACCTGCCCACCTCTGATCGGTTATCGAAAATGACTATTTTCTTCCCGGCTTTCTGCCAAGCAAATGCATCCGTGTGTGTGTGTGTGTGTGTGTGTGTGTGTGAGGAGGTGGGGTGAGTGAGCTGAGAGCGAAATCTCTCATTTCTTGCCACCCCATCTGTTTGCAATGATGAAATGTTTCGGGCTAATTGCTTTCTAATTAGTTGTCAATAACAGGCTCAGTTGGTGTCCACGAGTTTTATGTGTAAATGCGGCTCCACTTTTAAGCACACACACAAACACACACACAGAACCTCCACCACCCCCTACACAAGCATTCCTATTAGAGCTCTGCTTGCATCGCACACTTGTTTAAAATGTTTCCCATCCCCTCGCCGAATAATGAATTTCACCTTTGACTGTGCATCAGGAGGTGGGAATCTGTGTGAAGCTTGGTTGGGTGTTAGCCTTTGAAAGCCTGTACTGGTATGCTGGATATGTGCTTGTGTGTGTATGTGTGTGTGTGTGTGTGTATGTGTGCGGCTTGGCAGGTAGATGACATGGAGCTGAAACTGAGTAGCAAATAATAGAAATTTCCTCCTGAGCTAAGTTTTCAGTGTTTTTCTATAAACAGCTGTCATGTAGAGACAGCACTACTGTAACTGTTTGAGAATGTTTATTGATAGAAAATACTTTGAGACTCGGTTTGTCTGTCAGACAGGCAGAACAACCGAGACAGGTCGGATTTCAGAGAGCTCCGCGGGGTGCAGCCAAAGTGCCTGTTTCTGCTGGAGCTCTGCTAGTAACTCAACTATCTTAAAAATATTGTGGGTGTTGTATCCTATTTAAAGGGCAACAGTTAATGTATCTGCCTTCCCCGTTTGCATTAAAATATGGCTAGCTGCACCTACTTAACAAATCATTACCCTCTTCTTGCAGTGAAAAGTTTAGTCTTTTCTATACACTTTCCCCACGCTCTCACCTGTCACCCTGATGGTGTAGTTGCTGAGCAGCGTGTTGCTCTGGGCGAGCCGGCACGAGTAGACCCCAGAGTCGTCATACGACACATTGATAATGTGGAGCACCCTCTGGACCAACCGTATCCGGTTGCAAAGCACAAGTCCAGCGCCGTCTTTGAACCACACAATTGGCTCAGAGTGGTCTTCCTGCTCTTCCGGGTCACATGACATTTCCAGAGTGTCCCCGATGCCCAGAACATAGTCCTCCAGGAAGGCCGTCTCGCTGGACACAGGGTCTGCAAACAAAGAAAGAAGGAAATGTTGGTTTATGTAAGTTTTGTTCTTAACATGTCGCAAAATGCAATCAACTTCATGTATGGGGTCGGTATTTAGCCTCATGTCTAAGTCAAAAAACACTTAATCCGATAATTTGTTGTTACCTTGTGCTTTTGGAGTTGTGGTTGAACAAAACAAGACTTCTAAGTACCCCAACGTGACCCCAACGTACCCCATTGATTGAGTAAAAGCTCAAGATCAGACACCCCTGCCCATATCAACCTTCAAAAAAGCATTAGAGTAGCAGAATTAGGTAATCTGTCTCTGAAGTCAGAAAAGTGCAGCTTTTTTCTTGTGTCCAGTATTAGGATCTGTGTGGAAATGTCCTCCCCACCCTCACCCCTCCCTCCCTCTTCTCCACGCCTCCTCCTCAACCAGCCCTGGTCAAACACCAGCTCATTTAAACCACGAGCTCCGTGTGCCAGCCTGGTTAGAGCCAAGGAAAAATCAACATGTTTACTAGCCTCGCTAAGGATGCCAGCCTCCACTGAAGGACGGTGGAGAGATGGAGGGACACGTCTGGATAAACAAACTCTGGCTCCCCTCGTGTCTCCTGCAGTCCCTTCATCTGAGGTGTCTTCTTATTCTGAACTTAATCACACATCATCACCCATCGCACAGACACAAGAAAGATGGCCTTATGCGCCTACTGGTTTATTTACTAGCTTATTTAAGCAAACACACTTAAAAAAAACACATGCACAAACACTTAGGACACTTACGAGGACACGGATTCACAGACGCTTTAACACATGTGGGAATGTAGCCACTGTAAAAGCCTTCGAATGAGCTGCTCAGGCAACAGAGTACACAACGCACACTTGTTTGCTCGCACAAGTGCACACCCACCCACCCATGGGAAACTGAATGAGGTGCGTTAAGAGCGTGATTTACGATGGCAAATACACCCACTGTTGACCCGCTAAAAGGCCAACGATGTTACTCAAGCAGCGATCGTGAACGCAGCCCTCTCAGAGGCAGGCAAACTGGAGAAACACTATGATTTTAAAAAAACAGTCCAATTAATTTACTGAAGCAGTTCATGTTTTTTCAGTATCACCCTGATATTAATCATAAACAAGCAGCGCAAGAAGCAACTTCAGCCATTAGATAAATGTGGTGGAGTCAACAAGCCCAACGCATTTCTCCCACGTAGCGCAGATCATAAATAAAATGAACGGGACAGATGATTTGTGCATCTTTTTCTCTGTCTTATTCCATCCGTCAACCCATTAAAGATATTAAGTCAATGTGCTGAACGCTGCTGTGCAGTTCTCTGCGTAGCCTCTGGCTTTGACGGCCATATTTACAATGCTTTTTGTTCAAACTAAAAAAAGGTCCATTCAGGAGAAGAAAAACACTGAGGCAACAGTGCCGAACGCATAAATCCAAGCCCGGCATGAATGAATGAATGGCTGGCTATGGAACAAACGCAGAATACAGGCCACAGAATATCTCTAGGTCTTAAAACATGGGAAATTTGGGTTTATGACACAGATATAATAACCTCCAGAGACTCATAGCTCACTTGTGCTTTATGGAAGGCGAGCACTCAAACACAACCTCGTATGGCAGCTCTGAATGAGCAGCAGCAGCAGCTAGAAATGTTTCTTTGTGTGAGGTACTGACTTGGACTTGAACCATTTTTATTCCTTGCACACAATAATGTGCAACCATTCAAAGAGTCTCACTTTTATGTGCTAAAGTTTTGATATATCTACAAAAACATTGGCCAATATTAGCATATAGGCTTAAAAAATGCCACGAAGTTGCGCTTCTTTTAAGAAATCTGGTAATATTTATAATGTGTACAAATCTACTTTAAGCAGGCTATTGCCTTAGTGGAGAAAAATATGGATTAAGCATTAAAGTTTATTTAATTAGGATTTGTTAATAGCGAAGCGAGGCGAGGCGAGGCGAGGCGTTCACGTGATCCAGCTTGCAAAACAATACTTTTTTCCTTTTTCACTTTGATCCTGGGGAAAATGGATGGGATGAGCATTTGCACACCACTTGGATGTTTACACCACCAGAGGCTAAACAAATGCAATTTACAGAAAGAGCAAAACAAAGAAAAAATATACTTCTTGGACATTAAGGGAGAAAACCCCCCCTCAATTTTTCAGATGTTGCACAAAAGAGCAAAGAACCCTTTTCTTGGTCACCATCAATGACCAAATATCTGTTTCTTTCTCAGATCCTGCACTTTGAAATGCAGATTTGGGAACTGCTTTGTATAAAAAGTGGATTTTTAGTTTGAAAGAGCCTCACGCCGTGCCGGCTGCACAACCTCTCAGGACAGATGTACCAGCCGGTGATCTCTGGTGGAGACCCAGGTCTCCACGTTGTACCTTTCAAGTGAAACTTCTCCTACGTGACGTGATGTGTTTGATCACACTGACAAGAGACGGCTCTTTGAGCGGCAATAAAATGTGCTCGTGGTGGTGAGTCACAGAGAGGAATTCCTTAATTAGCAGCTGATCACCTAAAGAAAAAAAAAAAAATCCAGCTGCTGTGTGCCTAGCTGTGTAGGAATGGGGTTTTAACAAGAAGCATCCAGGTGGGTACTTATGGAAGTGAATAAATGTGAAGCAGGGTGTTGCTCGGGAACTTTTTTCTGCATTTGAGTTAAGATGAAAAATGAATCAAAGGTAGTTTGAATGCAATGAAACTCGGCCACAGCGTCTCACGTGGTTCCCTGCATCTGAAAGAGTGAGGCCTAATAATCCGAAGTGAGTCCTTGGAAGACCACAGGAAGCTTTCCCAGAAACCTTAGTAGGAGCTGAGAAACTACAGAGCTACTTAGACTAAAGAATAATTAGTTACTTGGTGATTTTTTTTTAAATATCCCGTATTTACACTTTATAGAAAAGTGCACTGTGAATAATTCAAACCTGAGGCAATTCATCCAGAGCACAAACGCTGTCCTTCTGATAGCATCTAGATCAGGGATCAGGGACAAAGTCATTTCACATTGTGGGCCACATACAGCCCACTTTGATCCTAAGTGGGCTGGACCAGTGAAACTCCCCTTTCTGTCAGTGTAAAGAAGTTTAACAACACATTCAATCATTGAGATTATCTTAACTACAAGAAAAAGAAGTGCAATTTCAACAGCACGCCTCAATGTTTTCTAAATGATAAAGAAACGCTGCTGTAGTAAGACATCTGTCAGCACGACTCTTAAACTGTAAGAAATAAATGCTTTGAGTTACAGAGAAAATGTAACCAATAGATACACAGTGTATACTTTGGTATAGCATGAATGGTCATGTAGGAGGTCTTTATCAGTAAAGATAAAGCTGTAAAAGTTATGAAAACACAGTTAAATATCCAAAATGTGTGCCTTCTTTCACATTTACCAAAGCTGTCCAGTCGGACGTCTTTGCCGGGACGATTCGGGGTCCTGGGCCTTTTGTTTGACACCCCTGATCTAGATCTTCCTGATGTGTGTGTGTGTGTGTGTGTGTGTGTGTGTGTGTGGGTGTGTGTGTGTGTTTGAGGGGGGAAAATCTCCCAACGGAACCTGCGGCCAGCTGGAAGCAATGTGTGATATGTGTTTTTTGAGTGTGTGTGTTAGAGTGGATGTGGGTTCCGATGTGTGTGCGATTATAATGTGCTGTGTGCGTGCGTGCATGTGTGTATTTGTGCAGTACAGGCTGGACAGTCACTCCATAAATCAAAAGACCCCTGCCCTCCTGGCCCTTCTAACCCTCTCGGCTCAATATCATAACAGATAGCCCTTCAGAATAATATAAAGTCTGTCTTTGAGATAGGACCGTGCGCTGTCCGCTAACGTGCCGCTCACAGACTCCATCTTTTTCTGCGCCTCTGAAGAGGTTTATTTATCCTCTACAAACTTCTCGAGGGGCCAGCAGGCAGGCTGCAGGCCCCTGGGATGAAAAGGCCTCTTTATGTGGGGAACCTTTCCACGCCTGACTTTCTCCCACTCGAGCACACACACTGATGGGCTGAGCGACGGATCCCGAGGAACAGGAAGGAGGGTAGACCAGACCGAGAAGCGGTGGCTGCCGTCGTATCAGGACTCAGGAGGAAACGTGGATGACGTTTAACTTTGTACTTCATTTAGCGTTACTGTACGTTTATTTTTTTAAGGGAAATTCTCAAGTTGTTAGCAGATCTCAAAGGTTTTTGCTCTGAGAAAGAACACGAGGTTTTCTAACTCTGAAACACAAAAACTAATCGATATGCCTGGGTGTATCCAATCACTACCCACCGCACTATGTTTCGATAGAGATGTGAACAAATGCAGGCTAGATGCAAATAGTCCCTGGGCTTTCCTATTACTCTAAAAGCAAATCTGTGGTCTGCCACCCTGTTTTCACTGTATTTGCTTACATGTCTAGATGAGATGTTTCCACCTAAATCACTTTCTAAGCTTTTGACACCAATGTCTGAGCGATGGGGGGAAAGAGGAAGATCAAGCGGGACCGAGTCGAGCAAGAATCCTTAAGATGCGGTTTTATATTACGTTCTGTATTTGGGTGGGATGTTTCCTGATACGTATCCTGTTTTATACACTCAGAGTGAAGAGAGCATTTTCTGAAATTCACATCCGTCAGTAAACAAGTAAGCTGATGCATCACCGATGCTGCATTTTGATGAATTCATTTTCTGCTCTGAAGGAGGCGAACACGTCGAGTTTCATCTTTCAGCGCTGAGAGACTAATCCTTAAAAAGTTTGGTTGGTTAAGTACCCTTCCTAGCCTCCTGCTGATGATGGTCTAAGGTTGATTTATGATGCTGCTCTAGTTGGGCTGTTTTACATAAGGCAGGATCCGAACTGGTTCAAAGAGGCTGGTGAACGATAACAGGGCTCACTTTCTTCGGGGAATGGGGGGCTTAACAGGTACTTTTATTGAGTCTGGTACAAAAGCAGGAGCACATACTTTTTCAGACCATATCTGCGTCTAAACTGCTTTTGAAAGTGATGGATTCCAGATGGGCCGGAGAGACGTTCATCTTTATCAAGCTCCCTTTTTCCCTCCTCCTCCTCCTCACTACAGCTAATAACACAACAAGGCCATGTTTCCAACATGTGCGGAGCGTGCCGATGCTAAACCAGCAGCAAACAATTTAGCAACAAATGGTCTTTTAAAGAAGGTAATTAGTTGTTTGCTTCTACTGCAGAAAAAGGCCAGACTTCTTCTTTTTAAGCAAGAAGGAAGAGCAAATACATCATAGCTCCACACAATTATACAAGCACTTTTTTTCCTATGCTTAAGTGCTTTCTATCCAACATTCACACACATTCATACTCTGATGAACGCATCAGAGAGCAACTTGGGGTTCAGTTTCTTGCCCAGGGATACTTTGGCATGGAGCAGCCAGGGAATGAACCACCAACCTTCCAGTTAGTGGATGACTTGCTCTTCCTCCTGAGATGTAGTCAGCCCAGATCAGAATCAGGACATGCTTTCAATTTGTTCAGCAGTGAAGAGATTTTCTGCTTCACATTTTTCATTTATACTTTATTTGTCAGGGAACACGTACAAAAACAAAAAACCAAAAAAACATTAATCTCCTAAGAGAAAAGATGCATTGTACTAGATTTAGTTACTAGCTCATTTCAATCTGCAGATCCTGGACAGGTCAAACAACAGGCAGAAATTTAGAAAAACACACCTTCAGTAAGCAAATTACACTAACATGATCACTTTTAATCACTTTTTTTTAGGCTAGGGTCTTGTCTGGGTCGGGCATTCAGGAGGAAGACACACGACGCATGCTCGCTGTGACTCTACCGCGGCCATCATAAAGAAATCATAAA
>VOQK01027313.1:0-11370 GCA_015052645.1 Benitochromis conjunctus
GAAGGAAAAACTCTCTTTTAACAGGAAGAAACCTCCGGCAGAACCAGGCTCAGGGAGGGGCGGCCATCTGCTGTGACCGGTTGGGGTGAGAGAAGGAAGACAGGATAAAACACATGCTGTGGAAGAGAGTCAGAGATTAATAACAAGTATGGTTGAATGCAGAGAGGTCTATTAACACATGGTGAATGAGAAAGGTGACTGAAAAGGAAAAACTCAATGCATCAAGGGGGTCCCCCAGCAATCTGAACCTATCGCAGCATAACTAAGGGAGGATTCAGGATCACCTGATCCAGCCCTAACCATATGCTTTAGCAAAAAGGAAAGTTTTAAGCCTAATCTTAAAAGTAGAGATAGTGTCTGTCTCCCGAATCCAAACTGGAAGCTGGTTCCATAGATGAGGGGCCTGAAAACTGAAGGCTCTGTATCGCAATGAAATTTACAATGAAAATCTACACATGGCTATCAGGAGAACCTTTGTTTATTAAAATGGCTAATGAACATCTGCCAACTTCTTGCAGTGCATGAATATATCACAGCACATATGTCTACTTAGCGCATAGAAGCCAATCACATAGATTTTAGACCAAACACAGGTTACGTGATTTTTTTAATAGCATTTTTTTTTGACAAAACATTGGGCGAAAGGGGAAAAAAAAAAGCATCATGCAATATTTGATTTTGCTTAAAAATGTAAGCTGTGTCTTCTTCAAGGAAATAACTAATGTCTGATCACAACAATAAGGACTAAATTAATCCATTAGCAAAATATTGTAATTATATCTGTAAGGGCTCTGTCTTCTACAAGGCCAATATAAAGTCAAATATTGTTTTGTGACAGTTATGACAAAGCCTGTGCACCATTCTTTGAATGCCAACTGGGGAAGATACTAAAGATCTTCACTGAACCGCTTAATGGATTCAGACTACTAAACTAGGGCTTTAAAACAAACACATCAAATACTATGTCAACAACCTTAAAATACATTATAGAATCCCTTGTCACTGGGAAGTGAAAGATGCTATATTTTCTTTCATGAGGTAGACACAGAAACAAGAAACATTTCACAAGTTAAATGTGGAAAGTAGGCCAGTCATATCCACAGGGAAAGCTGAAGAAAATGTGCAAAAGCCTCTCCTCTCACACTAGATACCATATCAGTTTCATCCCATGCTTGATGTTTTGGGGACGTTACGTACATGCAGATAATGTATTTCAAAGGTTGTCGATGGAAAGTCAGATGTTGTCAGTTTAAAGTGATATACAGTTACATATCGAGCATGTGAATTGTTGCTCTAGCTTGGAAAGTTGTGGCAGTGGTTATTTTGTGGCCATTTTAAAAGCTGTAAGTCTTATTAGCTAATTGTCGCAGACTTTTCGGAGCTGCTGATATAAAAACAGACAGAATACTGAGAAATGGGAAAACTTACTTTGTGGTCAGAAGTTTATATACACTCACTGTGGGCATGAATGCCATGATCATTTGGGGTTTTAATTATTTCTTTGAACTGTTCTTTTTCCAGGGTGGAATGATTGTAGAGCACACACCTGTATGGACAGGTTTCCATACAATTTGGAATTCTCTATTCCATGCAAGGACAAAAGCATCTATACAGATTCAAATATATGCATACACCTAAATAAATTAATAACTGGTGCTTAAGGTTATACAATGTCTTTTAACTTGATAAGCCCATGGCTTATTGAGTAAACAACTGCAGATTCCAAGATCATCATTTCAAACAAAACTATGTAAGTACAAGTTATTTGGATATGGCACCCCTTTACCAAGATCTGAAAGAAGACCCAATGGTTAGGATGTTCCGAAACAACCCAGGAACCATTAAGTCTCAAGCCTGCCATGAACTGGAAACTGCTAGAACATCAGCGTCACTGTCCACATTCAAGTTATTTTTACCAAAGCCCTGACCTCAACCCCATGAAAATATCTAGACTTTGCTAAAATCCAGGTCAGTGCAAAGAAAACCAAAAAATAAAGTCAAATTATTTAGGTCAAACATCCAGCCAGAAACATGCAAGATGATCATGTCTGGTTAAGGTGCAACTTGTAAGGGACATTTAACCAAATATTAGTTTGGTTCCCTGTAGGAATAATTTTGACCCTGTGTGGATTAGAGAAAATCCACACTTGTGCACCAATTTTTTGCTTTGTAAAGTCATTAAAGATGTCTGCTGTACAAATTCTACCCAGGAAAAAGAACCGTTTAAAGAAATAATTTAGATTGGCAAGACATTCATGCCCATGACGACTATATGTAAGACTCTGAGCCCAACTTTATATGATTAAATATTGAAATGCTCCATTTTAAAATTGCTTTAAAGTTATCAGTGAGGAGGTGTGGAGGTATGGTGGAATTCTGTTTTCTACATTTTTCCCATTTTGAATTATTTTTATCCTTAATAAAAAAAAATCCGGGAAAGAAAAATAACTTAGACATTTTCAATAAAAACGCAGTGGTGTCTGATGCTAACTGCTATTTAGCTTTAGGTCATATTTAATTTTTTAACAGGAACGCATTAACTGCACTGCTCACATTTTTAAGGCTATTTCACACCAGCTACCTACACTGGAGGAAAAATACAGTTATAATTAATGACAACGGGATCAAGAGTTCGACTCAGGTTAGCCAGCTTTCTCAGCCCAACAAATGATATCTAAACATGTGCAGACATTTGCACTTGTCATAAAAGAAAACGCACAAAGGGACTAAATATCGTTTACAGTAGCACTGCTCCAGTAACTGTGCCACATACTCTAGTTAAATTATTAGAGACTGATGATAGGAGTGTAGAGAAAACAGTATGCACTTCTTTGCTGTTCTTGTTTAACCATGAATAATTAACTGGTGCTCCTTCTCCCTATGCCTCTTTCTGTCTCATTGTGTGCTTACCTATCCACTCTGATTGTGTGTGCTTGGCTCTCTGGTTTCTCATGTATGGACCCCACGGACTGCCATGCGTGTGCTCTTTCACTTGGTGTGAATGTTTGTGTGTGTACATACACCTATCTTTACCTTTTGGCAGGGATGACGTGTCAGGCAAGAAGTTCGTACCTGGACACTGAGGTCCTGTGGGGTTACCGCTTCACTCCAGTGCTATCCTTGGAGAAGGGCTTCTACGAGGTAGATTACAATAACTTCCACGATGTCTATGAGACCAACACCCCCACCTGCAGCGCCAAGGAGATGGCTGCTAAACTTCGCGAGGAGCCGTTATTGCCACAGCTTTCACTCCTCAGCCCCGAACCCAAAATACATACTTTTGACCCCCTAAACCGACTGTCACAACAGGATCCACTAAGCCAAGATGAGGAGAACGAAGAGAGGGTTTCAGGGGGTGACAGAGGGGAGACTAATGGTTCAGCTGCTGCTTTAGAGGAGCTCCCACTTGCTGATGGACTGTCTGACTGACTGGTTTGACAGCTAAAAGCCCAGAAAACTCTGGATAAAGACATATGACATCATATGGTTACATTTGGTCAATGGCTGGCTTGGTCCATTGCAGCACTCAGAGATAAAAGACATATCTCCAGCCACCAACTCATGCAATATTCCTCTATTAGAGTGTCAATCTATAGTATAGATTGGTTTTGTAGACAAATAGTCCACATACACAGACACACATGTACAGTATCTATATCTACACTTACAGGTTGGAGGTTCAGATTGTGTTTTTATAATCAATAATGACCACTTACTGCTATAACTCTGAAAGTTCAAGTTGTATAATGTAAACTTGAGCGGAAACTGGTAGCCATGACAGCTTACCATGGGCTTATTATGAATCCAATATTCTCATTTTAGAGTGTGTTAATTCAGCTTCGTTAAAGCATAATCTCATAACTCAGCTCGTGTGTCTGACAGCGGCTTCTGTGTGGTAATGGAACCTTGTTATCGGTGATTTTTTATTTAATATAGGAGATTCTTATTATTTCCTTTCTCTGTCACTGTTGTTCTTCTGTGTCAGAAATCTCACTCACCTGGAAGGAAAGTCTTCAAGTATGCACAAGCAAATGAGAACATTATGAAGGCAATGTGTACCGGCAACCACGATCCAGTGTTGTTTTCTTTGATCGCACTTTTTCCTCACGTTTGTGCTGTCTCTCGTTATAGGTGTCTAATTCTGTCCTCGACACACTAGGAGCCTTGACCCAAAACAAACCAGCTAGTACCTCATTTCTACTCATTTTCAGGTCTTTAAATTAAGAATAACAACAAGGCAAATGCTGGCAAAACTGCATAAATGTGCTACGGTATGGTTGGTTAAAGATTTAATTCTCCTGCCCACTGCAGCAACTGAAGCTCATTTCAAGCCCCTGGTACATAAAGCACAATTTTTTATAGAGGGGACTCCACACTGACCTACCCACCCACCTAGCCATCACCACTGGCTGATGCATGTCAGTCCTAGTTAAAAACAAACGTCCAGATATAGCTTTCAACACTTATATGTAATGTTCAAGCTCAAATCCGATTTGAAATGCTCTTGATTTTTATATATGAAAATTTCAAATGATCCACAAGCAAAATGTAATATTCCATGTGTCATTTTTATTGTTTTTTTTGTTTTGTTTTTGCTTTTGTTTTAGAAGCTTACAGATAATCAACCTTGATATTTTCAGCTGCATTAAAGCTACGTGTACTAACAATAAAGACAGGATGTCTTATTTCACGACTTTAGCATCTGGCAAAGTTATGGCTTAACTTTTTTATCTGGTTTTCTTTTCCCCCTTTGAAGGTCACTCTCAGCTTTTGCCTTATAACCTGAAACTTTTTTAGTTAGCACACACATTCAGTCTGCAAATTCACCACCATCACACAAGCCCTAGATGTTTCACAATATATACTTTATGGTCCTTTAAACTATGAGAGCCATTTCCTACAATATCACTTTAGACTTGTCCTTGAAGGTCACAGAGCTTGCATGGACGAGGCAACAAGAAAAACAGGGTATTTTCTAGTCATGCAAATTATACATTAATTCCACAGCCTACTGTCACATGACGTGGAATTTTAAAATCAGTTAAAATCACCCGCACCGACAACCCCCCCATCCCCCACCCCCCCTTTTTTTTTGGTCACTTCTTTTTATTTAATTCGATGCCTTCTTTAAAAATTATTTTCACTATGACATTTTGGCCCCTTAGCATATTTGTCATTAGAGTGAGGTCATTTTTCATTCCTTGAATGTCATCTGTTTTCTGTGTGTTCTTGTGGGAATAAACATAATATGGCCGAAAGAACAACATGTTGCTTTAAGATAATCTGCACATGCACGAACGAGTGTATGGGATTCTGTGAATGTGTAGGCATTTCGCACATGACGTTGCGACTGAGGATTTAAAAGCACCTTGATGTGGAGTGACACTGCACTCTATCAGCTGCCGTGTGATAAAATGACACATTTAACTCAAGTGGCTCTGGGTGAAACGACTGCGCTTCGTACACATGGCACCTGAAAACTGGATTAGCTGCGCATCAACTCATGAGAAGGGAACTTTAGCAACCAGCAATTATGAGTGCAGAACAATCTTGTCTTGCACTTAAGCTCGAGGCAAGGGAAACAAATGTGGGAAGATTAGAGCAACACCCCCCCGCCCCTACCCCACGTCTGAATTTCAAATGATGGATTAACATGACTGGGGCTGCTGGAACCTTCAGGACTTAAACAGTTTCCCTGAGTCGGCTTTGTGTTTTCGGTGACTGCGATTGAATTCGCATGCACAACAGCCAGTGGACTGATTAAGAAAGGCACCACAGCTATTAACTACCAACAGAGAGAACACTGCAGAAGTCACCGGGGTAATGACATTTCAAAGAGTACAACCAGTTAGAAAAATGAAACATGGTGTTACATTCGGTGGCCAGCGTGCCATAGAAATTCACTGAATCACAGCAATGTGCTGTCAAGGCTATTCTTGTCCAAGCTATTAAATCGGGAAGTTGAATTGCCAGTAAGCTGACAGACCCTGATTCAAATCTGAATAATGTACGATGATGAATATGATGCATCCATTCAATGGTGCATTGAAATAGATACCCAAGGCAGGTGCATGGGGATGAGCGTGTGTGTGTGTGTGTGTGTGTGTGAGAGAGAGAGAGAGAGAGAGAGGAGAGAGACAAGATTGCACCGTCATGAAAACCTCATACCAACAATGACACATGCAAACAACACACAACATTTTCTTTGTATTCGGTGCACATGCTCTTTCTGCCAAAAGGAAATCATGGCAGGTAGAGGACAAAGACAGGGACATTTCTAAAGATAAAGATAAATGGCACCACATCAAGACACTCACTATTGTTCTTCTGCGTAACATGCCTAGCTAATGCTCTCCTCCTTCTGTTAAATAATGCATGTCTTGAATGAAGAAGCAAGCACATTGGCTATTAACATCTCAGTAGTCAGAATAAAGCATCCTGCGTGAGGGAAGGAATCACGGTCCCAGAGAGAAAGCAGGTGGGGATGACTCCCGCCGTGGTAAAACACACTTGAGCGAATTTTATCTTATTTTGTTTTACAAACAAGCTGACCATGTCAAACATCTCCCACTGAGAACAAACGCTGACAAACTGACAGAGCCAAGTAAAGCGAACAATTACTTTATCCCCGTGCTGCCTTGTGACGTTGCTTTCTTTCAGAACCCATCCAAAGACTAAAAGACAAACTCCTAAACCCCATTGTCCCATTTTTAGCGACTGTGTCTCCCTGCTGCAATTATATCTTATTAAGCATTCAAATCTCCTCTTACATGATACTGTAATGACTCCCCTCGTTTCATTCCCTCGCAGCTCTCACTGGTAAAAGATGGGTTCATGTCACTTATTTCTTTTCTCTCCCTCTTTCTCTCTGTCTTTTTGTGAAAGGCTGCAATTTAACTCCTTCGCTTGCATGTGCTACACACATCAACTGAAGCCACTTTTGCACACACAGCTGTGCGCATGGTCTGCTGGGTTTCCTGGGAATCTTTCCCTGCAGTGTTAGTCAGAACAGAAGCTGAAATCCTCTTGAATCCAGCACTGAACGTGTTAGAAAACGTTATGTAATGCAGCTTCAGACAGAGGAAAAGAACCAATTGCAAGCTACGCGGTGACGTAATTCAGTCTGCTGTTTGTTCATGGTGAAAATTTGTTTGATGCAGGTCAGTTATACAGTCTGTAGTTCAAGTAGTTGCAAATCCAGAAAAGAAAAGTTTTCTGAACTTCATGAAGAAGCCATGTTGTTCTTAGAACACAAATATGCTGCAACCCTTACGTTAAGGACAGCATCATTACCACACTCTTTACCATTATGTGAACACAAAAACTTTTAAAAATGCAGGAAAAGAGAAAATCAATAGCACTGCGAGACTTCGCTGTGTGTAAAAGAAGGCTGAGGAATGATCTGTTTCCTGAGTTTTGAATGGAGCATACAGATGGAGGCACAGAGTGACAGAGACAAACCTTTGCCTTTTCCAGCCAGTAGACAGAGGTCTGCCCTTTGATGTCGATGTCAGCCTTTGATGAGGATTTCTATGGCTGTAGAGTGTGGCTGCAGATTGAGCTCCCTCAAATTTACCTGCTAAGAAGAACAGGCAGACAACCATGAAGTACCAAAGATACTGAAGGAGCTAGTCAGTGCTACAGTTAATAAAGCATTAGCACAACACTAGCAATATAAAAAAGTCATGCTGATAATATCGTGTGGTAAGGCAAATATGAAGCCATAGCCAGCAGCTTGCTGACAAAGTTTTCTAGATAACTTGTTTTGCTTAAAATCTTTCAGAATATTGGGTTAAGGGTTTTTTTTTTCTTGTGGTGGGCCATTTGTTTTCGCTCATAGCTCACATTATGTCAATGAAATCACCTGTAATTCTATCGAATTCCAAACAGTAAAGCAAAGGTGAACAAACTATGTCTAACTACTTCAAACTTTGCGGGTGTCCTGTTGGAGGAGTCAACATTAAGGCTCAAAAGGGGAGGGGTCAGGGGGGAAATGACCTGCGACAACAGTACCGTTCACATATCGCTATAATAAACCAAGGGATCTCCATTTCTGTCTGTTTTTTTGCCTGAGTGGTTGTCTCATTTTTGGGGTCATCTCCCTGTTGCTAAGCAACATCATTAGAGGGATTGGGACCTGATAAAGATGTCACCAGTTCTGATCACATAGTTCATAAATTACCAGACTGTGACTGTGAGTGTACGTGATGCCAACATGCCTGTGATAGTGAGCAATGCACTCGTTTTTCCAAACCATAGAAGTGTTGTTTTCACAGGTAAAAACCTCACCCAAAGTGTAGCCATAAAAGAAAATTCAAAAGATTGCTTCATGTTTGAAACTTCTGGAGGGCTTTTTTTTCTAATGTTCTGTGAGCCAATTCTATCACTCAAGGCCTTGTTTTAAACACCATTGTACAAACCAATGGAGCATACACTGTTGGATTAATTAACAGTGACCTTTTAGCGTCATTGTTTGACATTGCTTCTACACTAATACTGCAGTAATTCGTGTAATACTACACAAGCAGAATTCAGACTTACTGTGTGGGAGAGAAGCATTAGAAAAGTGTAACCACTTTGCAAGCTTGTCCTGCTAATGGAAATAAGAAGCAATGCCGCAAACACTGAGATGCTTGGGATTTTTAACAAAACAGGCAAATTATCTGAGAGGTTTCTTTACTGTTTGTATTTGTATAATAGTATATAATAGTATATAATAGTATATAGAGTTCTCCAAGCTTCTTGTAGGATACAGGGAATCATTCACGCACTGAAAAATGAAACTTTTTTCAGCAGAGCTGTTACCAACGTGTTATGGTAATCCGATTACTTTTTTAAAGTAACAAGTAAAATAAGGGATTACTATTGCAAAAAAGTAATTAGATTACTGTTACTTTCCCATCAGCACGCTGCGTTGTTGCATTAATAAACCATGATTTTGTTTGTGAGAGTGTCTCATGACATACGAGCATACATGACATACACATCATGCTGTCTGTGGCAGCAACAGAAGTGTGTAGATCAACAATGGATAACATGGAGTGTGGGAGAGAGTACGACCATGCACCGTTTAAAGCTTGGAAGTACTTACATTACTTTGAGTTTGAGTCCATAAAAAGTGACAAAAACATTAGCGTCTGCTCTACACTCCATGTGGGAAGAAAACTTTCTAAAGCGAAAAATTAAACTTCAAATCTGAGCAATCACCTAGCCTAGCAAGCCAGCACAGGAATGTGAAATTCACAGAGAAACCCCCGGATCCCCACACTGACACGACCACTGTGGCACCGGGCAAACCTCTGACGGCCCCACTTCTGCTAAAAAAGTGAAAATAGACTTAAGAACAACAGTGCTGTTGAATCTTGGATTTTATTTATTTTCTGCTGTGTTTTCCTTGCATCTATTTGAAAGAGTGAGTGTAAACACAAAAGAACGTATTTTATATGCTGGAATGTGCAGAAAATAGGTTTAAATGTCAAACTAATTTCTTCAAGTCAAAGACTGTTGCATATAATGTAATTTTTGGTTGATGCATAAAGTTAAAAGATAGACGAATAGAATTCGGCTCAAAGGTCTATGACTTTATTACTTATTCAAGTTGTGCATCATGTTTTTAAGGCCCAAATCATGACAGACCCTCCACCGTGTTTTACAGATGGCTGTGAACGCTCCATGACCTCCTCTGTACATACTAATAACAATTTGAACCAATTTTTTCACATTTCAAATCACTGTATAAGATCGCTTGCCACTGATTTCAGCCAACTTCTTGTGTAATCTGGCATACTTCAGCCTTTTCCTCCTGTTTTCCTTCCTTACGAATGGCTTGTCACCTTTCCCCTGACACCATTTTCCATGAGGCTTCAGTGAGCAGTAGACTGATCTGAGTAGTCAAATGCATCTGTGTCAGGTCTTTGCTGGATTTTTTTTTCTTACTTCTGAGGTTCATGACTTTCAGTTACTGTTCATCTGCAATAGATCTTTTTTGTTTAGGCCTGTCACTTTTTCTTTTGTCCTTCATTTACTCAAAATACTTAAGGGTGCACTGCACTGAATGATTCACAGGTCATTGTTAGGTCACTTATGAAAATAAAATTTAAAAAATGGAAAGTGGCAAGGTACAAATCATCAGAAAGCCATGAGAACTGTTCCTTAACACTACTTAAAAAAAAAAATCACAAGAAAGAGTGGCTCCTTGGAAGAAAAATATAAAAGAACTCGGGTGTCTCAAGACTTTTCTGGAGTACTGTCTAGTCTCTTCACACTATTTTTTACAACTTCTGACTTTGTGAAATATATTTTTAATTGGTTATGACATAAAACCTGTCTTTCTGTCTCTTATCTCAATATCACAATGTTAAGTATAGGAAAAATGGGGCAGAACTGACGCTTGCTTTTGAACTCGTGGTGCATTTAAGCCCACTTGAGGAGCTTTGAATGTGTAGGAGAAAGGCGAGAGAAAGTGTGTGAGATATCCCACGTCAGTGATAGAGATAACATCAATACTTCCACACAATGGCTTCAAATGAATGCATGGGTTGGCTTTCTCTGAGAGCTCTGTTACCATGAAGCACTTTGTTTCAAAAGGATTTCAAGCCTTAAAAAAGAACCCTTTCTCGACTGCAAGCAGTCATCTTTAAAGTAGTAGGCCGACTGCCATTCACGTGAAACCTTTTCATGTGTGTTGTGAAAGCAAATAAGAGAAGACAATAAAAACAGATAGCAAATTAGTAACAAACAGTGTTTGAATCAATTCCTAAACCAATGAAGAAGCCTCCTTCTGTGAATCATACAGATTAAATTACAGCAAGCTTATTCATGTTTCCAATACCCTGTGCATTATGCAGCTACAAAACAATGTGTGAAATAGTAACATTGCAAGAGAGCGCAAGAGTGCAAAAAGTTTTATGTGCTCTCAATAAAGATGGCACTGTGTGTCAAAGACTTTCAGTGCTGGAAAAACAAGCACTGCTAATCATGAAATAATGCTTGATGTATAATGCGCAGTTCACCAGCATCTGAAAGAGGCGACTGTGGGAAACTGAATGACCTCATGCAGAGATGAGCTTGTATTCTAAATTTATCTTTTTATTTCTCTCTCCCTCTTTATCCATCGCTCCTGCTCATTGAGTTGGTAACCTTCATGATTCCTCTCCCTCCTACGCAGCAAAACAGTACTAGAACAGGAAAGAGAGCTGTCCAGTTCTTACCTGCCTGTAGATGACTGTGGCTTATATACTTCAGCTGATGCAGAAAATTGCAACAAAATTTTCTATTACCAGATTAGCACCAGAAAGTTCTACTTAATGCTTTTGCTTAAGGTCTGTATCAAAAAAAAAAAAAAAAAAAAAACACAACACCACAAAAAAA
>VOQK01027315.1:38738-60256 GCA_015052645.1 Benitochromis conjunctus
TATTTAAAATATATCAAACTTATACAGGTGTTTTCGGGCCCCAGGGACAGCACAGATACATTAGAAAGTGACTGTAATTATGCCTATTTTACCTTCATAGATATGAAGTAATATTTGCACAGTCATTAGTCATTTTCTTTCTTTTATTTCCTCTTTGTCTGCAGGGGATCATCCAGAAGATTTTAGACATCAACAAAGTGCGCTGGACTTCGTGTTTTGGCCTGCGTCTCAGTAACGGTCAATCCAGAGACCAAGTGCACTGGCTTCACCCAGATTTGGGCGTGTCCCACGTCAGAGAGAAATATGAACAAGCACGGCCAAATGAAGAGTGGAGGTACGAGATGAAGCCTGTATTTGTAATGTTGTGATAAGAGCCACTACATCAAATTGCAAGCTAGACTGCTGTTATATGGGTCACATGCAGAGTTTCCCTCTGGGATTAAACAAGTGTAAAGTTGTTTTTTTTTGTTGTTTTAATTACTGGGAAATAAACTCCCCCAGGTGGAGGAGAGTTTAAACATCCCGGGGCCTTACTCACAAGTGAGGGGAAAGTAGAGCAGGAGCCTGAGACAGATTATTGCATCTTTGATAGTGATGCAGATTCTGAGTGTGAAAGTGGCATTTTCAGCTTACCAGTCAGTCTACATTCCTACCGTCACCTGTGACCATGAGCTGTGGGTAGTGAGTAAGAGAATAAAATGGGGACACAAGCAGCACAAATATCTGTCTTGAAGAAAGAGTGAGGAGCTCAGTCATTCAGCACTGGACTCAGAGTAGAGCTGGTACTCCTCCAAGTCAAAAATCACATTTGGGCATCTGAGTGGGCTGCCTCCTGTGTGAGGTGTTTGTGCATGTCCTACTGAGAGGACTGATTTAGAACCTGGATACACTGGAGAGCTTAATTCTCTTAACAGGTATGGGAACATCTTCTGGAAAGAGGTAGAGCAGGAGGCTGGGACCAGGGAGGACTGGGTGTCTCTGGTTAGACTACTTCCTTCTTGACATGGCTACACAGCAGAAATGGATGGATGATTTGGGGGATTGTCTTCAGGACGGTTATTCATTGTTCAATGATTTGTATTAACATTTTTATTCATTAAGTTATGTCTGCACAGGCTTCTGACCTCTTTGACATTGTTACGGTTAGTTCGTAATGACATGTTGTTTGCCATCATGTGTTTGACTGTTGTCTCATTTGTCCCTGTTTATGTGCAACCAAACTTAAACCAAACATTAGGTAATCTAACTTAAAGGCAGAAAGTTTATAACCAGGACCTCACGAGGTAGATTAATTTTAGATGCTTGCATCTCTTAAAGAAGCCCCTTCCTGGAGGATGCTGAACTTGTAGGTTATGCTTTATAAACAGTTTCCTGCCTCGAGTAGACATGACTTATTTGGCCTTGTAAAGTCAGTAGTTCCAAAAACGGCTAGCTTCAGCAGTCTGCCGTATTGTATTTCTAAGCAGAAGTGATTTATTGCTAGCGGCATCATGAAAAATTGCGCGACCCGTCTGGTAAATTGTGATGAGAGCCCTTGTGTGCACGGCACGGTGCTGTGTGGCTGTGAAGGCTGAGTAGTTTGGATGTTAATGCTCTGGTATACATTACCTTTATTGTGGCAGTCTTAGTGCTGATTCTATTGTGAGGTGGAGACCTTTTGCTCGGTGGACATAAAGAGGGAGGCAGAAACAGATGCCTGCTTTGTGTGACTAAGTCAACAACCATCTCTCTGTCTGTTTCTGCTACACTGATTTTTACAAGCACTCCTCTCATTTGCATTCTTGCATATTGCGCTTTTGTAATCTCCCTCTGTCCCTTGATGATTCTCCTCCTGTTCACCCGCACATCTTTATATTCACATCACAAATAATCGTAACATTAGTATAACATAGTGACGTCTGTGTCTTCTTTCTCTCCTTCATAGGTATGAGTTAAGAATCCGATATCTACCAAAGGGCTTTGTGCAGCAGTTTACAGAAGACAAACCTACTCTCAACTACTTCTACCACCAGGTACAAGCACAAACAGATGCACAAGCACACAAGAGACACCCGGACACACAAACATATTTCATTCCCTGCCAGCAGCTAGCACTAAGGCATATGGCACTACTAGAAGACACCCTGCAACTGTGTTTTTCTTTGGCTAATCTAGGTCAGTAGGACTGCCTGTATGTGTGTTTGAGCGAGATGACCCTCCATTTGTTGAGAAGTAAATGTTTTAGTAAACACCTTTGTGTATTTGTGTCTTCCAGGTGAAGAACGACTACATGACAGAAAACGGAGATCAAGTGGAACAAGATGTAGCTCTCAAACTGGGCTGTCTCGAAATTAGGTAACACATGCTCGGAGTCCCGGTCGCTGACTCAAACTCACTGCTTTTGTTTCCATTTCTTTAAATGCAGATTGCTGTTTTTTCTTTTAGCTTCAGAGCATAAAAGGTTCAGTCCAAGTATTAAGCTCTCTGTTTTCTCTGTTGTTGCTGGACGAAGAATTTAAAGTACAGTTTGAGTCGTTTTCTTCACCACTGCAGAATGCACAGTCTGTCTGCCCGTCAGCTACACTGACAATTCTTGCCAACATTAGTCGGAGTTTATTATTCATTGTGCAAAGCAACAGCAGTTTTTGCATTTTATTTAAAAAGAAAATGGAAACAAAAATGACCTCACTCTTTCTCTCCCCTTCTCTCTCCCGCTGGATTCAATTCTAGGAGGTTTTTTAAAGAGATGAGAGGAAATGCCCTGGACAAGAAATCTAACTATGAACTACTGGAGTAAGTATTATCTTCATAAGCAAAGTGTTACAGGAGTACAGTTCAGCTCCCAACCTTTCTGGTGCATCAGTCCATCTTAATCTCATCCTTTCTCTTCCCGGAAACATGTTTTGAAACACTGCTTTCGGGACTGCAGATCAGAAAAAGTAGCAGAGTGTGTCACTTTTTGGCTGAGGAAGTTTCTCTTGACTTGACTAGAAATCTGGATTTGTGCAAAAGAAACTGAATAGATTTTAGGAAGAGGGAACGTGAGCAACTGCAAAGTGCTATTTGCAGTCCTTGTTGTTACATTTACTGGTATTAAAGAGGAAACTGTTTTATGTTTTTCACTCATGTTTTCTCAATGCATTGTCCCACTGTGGCTTCTCTGAAAGATGGTTGAAGAATTTACAAAGTGAACTCAAAATGAGGCTTGGCTCTAACTTGGTTTGACTCTAATGAGCTGTCCTCTTTCACTCATGTCTTTCTTTCTTTCTGCCCGTCAGCCTAACGAGCTCTCCAATTAACCCAGAGGAATGCTTTCTGTCTTTTCTTTGTCTCTTCTTCTCATTCTCCGTCTCTCTGCACCGCGTTCACTTCCCCTATTTTTATCTGGTTTTCCTTCTGTGCTCTTCCTCTCTTTGTTTTGTCTCCATCGTTCCCTCGCTGCCTCTCTCTGTTGATTGGAAAAAGATGTTGTCTCATTTATATTTTAAACCAGCAAGAGAGCGAGATGGAAAGAGCCACTAGGGCTTTGATACAGGAAGCTGACAGTTCGCCATCAGGGCCTGCTGGGCCCTTGTTGAGCATTAAGCGCCAAAAATTTATAATGCGCTTTGGATAATATATGGCGCTGTTGGCTCTAGTTGGCCCATGTTGGCCATCGTTTTGGATTGCTGGCAGAAAAGCCAGAGACTTTTGTTCAGCTTTTAAAAAAAAAGCTGTTCATCTTTTAATTAGAGGAGTTTTTCACCTCTGCTGCTTCTTTTTCATCTTCCATTAGCAACATTGTAACAACATGCATGACGTGGAGATAAAATTGTGTCAACACACAGATCTGGTGATGGACACAAGAATGCCCAAGAGCATAAAAGTCTACATCATTCCCGAATGAAAGATGTTTGGACCACCAAGGGCCGTCCTAGATCACACATGGACAGAATCCAGCCCCAGGGGCTGAAATGGCACCCAAACCATCGTAGCATGGGCTGCTAGGGAAGCAAAATAACCCCCCAAAATAAATAAGAGGCTGCCTTATGCTCAGGAATTTCAAGGCAAATGACAGACGTGGGTCTTCTGTGCGATTCAATTTCAAATTAGTGTATTTGATCAGTGGCCTCTGTGTGTGGCCATGTAAGACAACTGCCAAGATGTAGGCTAACCTAGGTAGGGTGGTGTAGTTTTTACAGGACGTTTTCTTTTATGTTGGTTTAATTTTTAGTCATCAGTCATCAAATATGTGACCTTCTGCTTATTTAATCCAAGTCAGTTTGGCTGTAAGTCATTATCCATCAAGGCCTGATACAGTCATTGTAGCCAGAGGCGCTTTAACTCGATGTTACTATTGAGATTGGTCTAACACATTACACAAATGTGAAAAATTGAGCAGGTCTGAAAACTTTCCAAATGCACTGTAATCTCTGTTTGTTTTCTAAGTGTATCTAAAAAGATTGGCTGAAAATATTGGGCTTGTTTGTGTTAGTATTTTCTCTCACTGGAGCCACAGAACATACAGTAATGTGCATGTAAACGGTCAGCTGGTTGCAGTTGGCTGTCATCTTTGTGGAGCCCCAGCAGTGCTGTTTAATCAGCGGGCCTTTGTCAGGGCTTGTTCGCTGAGGTCAGCTTGATTATGTAATTTCTTGTTGCTCCTGCGATGACATGCCTTTGATTTTGAGAGAACCGTTTTAGAGAAGAGTTTCTTTCATGGTCAGTTTTTTTTTTTTTAAGAAGTTATGAAAAGTTTGAGAATGTGGCAGAATTTCTGAAAGCTCCATTTTTATATTTTTGTGTGATTTACAACTGACTCGGCTCCACCTGAATCCCTGTTTCAGACTTTAGATTTTTATTTTAATAGCAATTTGACATTTGACCTTTATTGGGGAAACAGGAGGAGAAAAAAGATGATGTAAGCTTCCAGCCTTTCTCTCACTCTCTTCACTTGTGTTTTCTCCTGAGCGATATGAGTCATCAGCCAACTTCCTGTTAAAGCTCTGCTCATCTTTCTTTGTCTATGTGGTCACCCTCTGTGTACTTCTTCCTGCAACTCTCTCGCTCTCTTTCTGCCTTCACTGGTTTTCTCCAACCCCATCTTTAAAGGAAACGATGAGTAGTGTGCTGTAGTCAGCACTTAGTCATCGCTTTCGGTTTCTTGTCTTCTCTTGGCTGCCCATTTAACTGTATCTGTCTGTGTCTGCCCTTGGCAATACCCCAGGAGAGGATGAAACACGGATCTGAGATCAGATAAAGACAGAAGTACTTGCCAATTAACATTCTTCTTTGTAATTACACCACGATAAGCATTCTGATGTTTTCCTCTTGTCTTTCTTTTTTCAGGAAAGATGTTGGTTTGAGGCGGTTTTTCCCAAAAGACTTGCTGGATTCAGTTAAGGTGGGTTTCGTGTCTGTGTGGACAGAGGTTGAGTTCAAAAACAAAGTCAAAATATTGGGTACTTCACACACTGAAGGTCAAAAATTTCTGCAAATATTTTTCAGAATTATTTTTCTGAACCAAACTCGATTTTTCAGATCCAAATAAACAGATCTGACCAATCAGACCGCTGCATTTGGCAACAAGTAGATCAAAACGTGCAACGGGACTGAAAATACAATGATATTAAAATAGTAAAATATTACTGATATACCTCAGACACCCAACTAGACACTGCTCCAGGTCAGTCAGCGCTCTGAAATCCTATTTCTCCGCCTCCTCACATGTAGCACAGCTTCAACTCCTGGATCAAATTCTGCCTGCAGCTGCCTTCTCGTGGGAATCGAATGAACCCTGAATTTTCTTGTTTAGAAACATCAGGACGAGCTCATCATTGCTCGATGTCATTCCCATTTTTGTCACGGTGCATTTTAAAAAAAGAAAAGAAAAAAAAAAGACAACTCTTCTGCACAAACCCAATGTGTTTGGTGTGCATATTCGTTACACGACATATTCGATACACTCAGCCGCTGGTATCGGAGTGCTCCGTTCAAGCTTCTCAGACACCAGAGGTGTGTGGTTTTATTAGCAGATTTCTAGTAAAATAATAGCTTCCTCTTAGATTTTTCTAGATGTGTTATTTGATGTATTATCAGACATTGTCAATTTACAGTAATAGAAAGTATGACATATTGTGTTTTATAGTTACGGATCTCTTGAGAAGACCTTTTTGTTGGCTGGTCGTATCTGGTGGCGGTGCTTCTTGCATATTGAGCAGCGTCTGCATCAGTGATAAATTTACGGCACGTGTTTATGAGCATGGTCTTGGTGTGTGTGTGTGTGTGTGTGTGTGTGTGTGTGTGTGTGTGTGTGTGTGTGTGTGAGAGAGAGAGAGAGAGAGAGAAAGGCCCGGTGACCTGAAAAGGTCTTGATGTCAGCAGGCGGGGAGACAGATGCTCTGCAGGAGAGAGAGAGACCTTGTCTGTTCATTCTGGTGTATGTATGTGATGCGTGACCCTCAGGTCATGTTTAAACCCACTTTCTCTCTCCAACAATGAAGAGGGAGGGGGGGAGGGGTCAATATGCATCTCCTTCACCCCCCCCCAAAAAAAAGTCTGTCAAGCCTTGTTGACTCCTCTCCTCTCTCCTCTTTTTCTGCTCCTTTGGCAGACGTCACAACATTCACTCCCAAGAGGTCTGTTTTATAAGCCACGAAGAGGCACACAGTGACACACATGTGCAGTCAAACATCAATAAATTGACTCGATTATAAATGTCTGGACAGATTATTTTATTGCAGTGTTTATAATCTCTGACCACTTGATCTGGATTGATGCATAGCTGAAAGAGAAGACTGTTTACTTCAGAGAGACAGAGAGAGCTGAACAAAAACAAACTAATCAACAGAAAATGAATCTCTGGCTATTTTAATACCTGGTAAATATTGTGAGTCTTATCCTCACTGTAAGAATGTTTCAATAAATGTAAGGGGGAAACTACTTTCTCTTGAATAAATCAGTCACTTAGTAGAGGAGGGGAGACGGGGAGATCTTAAAAAATACAAAAAAAAGCATCAAAACACACACACACACAAAAATATGTAAGCTTGGTAAATGGCTGCCATGATTGGTGTTTTAAATACAGTTTTGTTTCTTGCAGATTAATCACATTTTTGACTAGTTGTTGCAGTTCTGTGTTTAATTATTTATATAATATGTATTGCCTGTTAAATGCAGGAGGAGCTGTGGCACACTCACATGCAGTGCGTGTGTGTTAGTGTTTGCGTGAAACACAGAGGGAGCGAGCACAGCTGCCATTTAGGTTTGTGTTGTTCACTCTGGTGAAAGAGAATGGTAGTCATTTAATGAGATTATTCTCCCTGAATGGACTCTGCTCACACTCACACACACACACGCACACACACACTAAACCCAGAGCAGATGGCCATGATAGTAAACAGTGAGTGATGTTATAAAGAGCAGATTCTGTTCATTCACATTGACTGGCCGGGCAGCAGGTTTAGGAAAGCTGACCTCTGGGAGATTTGGAGATCAAAGTTGACCCGGGCTGAGCTATTGAAACACTGCCGCACACTTTATTAAGGATTGGTATGATAAGGTTCCAGGATAATATAACAAAACTTATGGTCCTATTTGCAATATGTTTAGTAGAAGAAATAAAAAACATTAGTTGGAAAATTCTTTGACTTCTCAGCGTGTGCCTAAACACACGTTATTACCTTTAATTCATTGATTTATATACTATAATATATGACTACGTAGTCATCGGTATATGGTGTATGGAAGAAATGTGACTTAATATTAAGATTTAAAGTTCCAAGAAAATATGTACTCCCACAGCTGTTGTGTTGTTTACTCCTTGTTAGTACTGGGTTGGACCCCCCCTTGTGCCCTGTGAACTGCCTCAATTCGTCATTGCAGATTCAACAAGGTGCTGGAAAGTCCTCAGAGGTTTTGTTCCACATTGAGATGATAGTGTCACACAGTTGCTGCAGATTTATCGGCCGTATATCCCAAAGGTGCTGAATTGCATTGAGACCTGGTGACTGTGGAGGCCACCTGAGCACAGTGAACTCACTGTCGTTTTAAAAACACGGGTTTGAGGTGATTTGAGGTTTGTGACATGGCGTGTTATCCTGCTGGAAGCTGCCATCAGTAGCTCACGCTTGATAACTATGTTATTTTAGGAGCAATAAACCAACTTCTTTTTGTTGAATCAGTCGTACTTTTCAGGGATGAAAAGAAGGACATTGTATCAGAAATCGTGCATATGGCCAGACTGTTGTGATTCTTTGTTGTGGAAAAACCACATAGACTAAAATAACACTAAACTACTTCCAGTGACTGCTAATAAAGTGAATTGATTGTTTTGTGCGTGTGTAAGTGGGGTGTTTAGATGCAGTTACTAGTGTCCAAATTGGTCAGCCAGTTGCTATAGAGACAGTCGGTGTGTCGATGAAGGAGCTGATAGCCACTCGTGGTACTTCCTCTCAGGATAGGCGGACACTTTGGACGGACAATATCTGTGGGTTTATGCGCATTTGTGCGGTGGAATTCTAGGAATTAAAACAGTGATCCTATCTGGAGCATGATGGACACATACGAGATTTTGAAATGACATCTACTGAAAGGACACATGCACACAGGGACTTTGTGTGTGTGTGCGTGTATGTGTGTGTGTGTGTGAGAGAAAGAGAGTATTTGTGGGTTTCTTGTTTCCTTCAGGCTTCAGTAAACAGCAGGCATCAGGGCTCTGGGTTGCTGCAGGGAATTTTATATAATACTGTTTTTATTGACAAATTAATAATATGACGTAGCTTTAAAAGGACTTAAAAATTAAATTGTTATATGAATATTTCTGTCCTGAATATTTCCTGTCCTGAGATCAGTCAGTCAGGTGTTTATGTCCAAGTCAAGTTTGCAGTCGGTTAATCTGATAAATTCTTAGTCATTAAACTTACAATGTGCAGAATGCCCCTAACTGTTATTCTGTTTTAAAACTATGCATGTTTTTTTTGTAAGCCTGCTAAGTACTGATCTTTTTTTTTTCATCTATATATAGAAAGGAGTTCATAGGATGGTCTGCATACTGTGTGTGTGTGCGTGTGTGTTCATTATTTATTTTTCTAATTATGCATTCAGTGTGTGCGCGCAGGACAATATGTTGTCCATCTTTGTGCCAAGAGTGTCAAAGAATAGAGGATTAAGTAGCAGAATGATGCTCCTTGATGCATTTTTCTTTACCATCTGTCTACTCTGTGTTGGTGACATAAGAGATCAGAAAATTCACATGTGAGGCTGTGATTGTAATGCCAGCAGACCCACACGTCCTTCAGCAAAATCCACTCTGTAAATCTGTGTACGATACATGTAGATGAATAAGCAGACAGTTTGATGTTTAACTGAGTGTCTAACATTGTTAATGTGCCTTAAAAAAGTCTTAATTTTAATTTTATTCTTAAATTTGTCTTCATTTTTTTTCTACTGTGCAGGCTAAAACACTCCGAAAATTGATTCAGCAGACATTTAAGCAAGTAGCCAACCTCAATGATGAGCAGTGCATCCTGAAGTTCTTGGAGATACTTGCACCAATTTACCGCTATGACAAGGAGTTCTTCAAATGTGCCCTTGGGGTAGGTTGAGTCTACTGCTCAGTTTCACTCTGCCACGCTGCGCTCAGGGAGCGCGGCTTTTCTGTGTTAGGCCGACCCCTTTTGGTGACGTCGGGCTTTGCATGTATCCAGCGAACAATACCTGCAGGCATGTAAGACAGAAACACGGTTCTTACACAAGTCTAACATCTGGAGGGATGACAAGTATTGAGACTCCCTTCTAGAAGGGCTTTGATGCTGTCCTCACTCCCTTTCCTTGCTCATGTTTTATTCTCTATAATTTTCTCCTGTCCTTCCCTTCTCCCTCCTCCCAATCTGTCTCTTTTAACTTGTATCTCACCCTCTCTCTAACAGTCTAGCTGGGTGATCCAGGTAGAATTAGCCATCGGGCCAGAGGAAGGAATCAGCTACCTCACTGACAAGGGGTCTACGGTGAGTTTCTACCAAGAATATAAAGTGAAACTCATCCAGGTTTATTATCTGTGAAGGTTCTCAGTCATCCAGGTCATTGTAGTGTAAGGAAAGAAAAGTGTCTGGACTTCTTTAAGTTGCTCGAAGACGTTTCACCTCTCATCCGAGAAGCTTCTTCAGTTCTAACTGAAGAAGAACTGAAGAAGTCCAGACGCTTTTCTTTCCAAGCTCCTTATCCATGTTTATTGCACTCTGCTTCATGATCAAAGAAAACTAATTAGTGTAGTTCACATTTTACTTTAATGTCTCGTGTGTGTTGCTCTGTCCTCAGCCCACCCATCTAGCAAATTTTAATCAAGTCCAGTCCATCCAGTACTCAGCTATGGAGGAAAAGGACAGGAAAGGCATGCTACAACTGAACGTAGCCGGAGCTGCTGAGGTATGATTACACTCTGTTACTGTGATAAACCACGGAAAACTTAACTGTTGGCAGGTAACATTTTTTCCATCTTATTTTATGTACATTTAGTTAAAAAAGATCACATTTGTTATATAATCATTCATCAAAAAAATGAACTCTTTATGATCTATTTATGAAGAAAAATGTTGCTTTGAGTCTTGCAAGATAAGTGGAAGGTTTTAAGATACACCATTTTTTTCTTTGTAGGTCACATTTTACTATTGTCTCACTTGGCAGCGTCATTCTGACCTCTAAAGATCACAAGCTATCCCCACTGTGTTGCTTAGTTTATCTGAAGGAGTGGTTTGGTTTCTTGTTACCTGTATGATTTGATTTACTCACATGCATGCATGTAAGAGTTTTCCTGAACATAAGGGCCAGCTGAAAATTTCTAGTGATTTGCTTTGTTTGCGTTTATGTATATGTGTTTGAAATAATAGCTATCTGTAACAGGCCTGCCATGCTCTGTGTTTGTCTGTGTGTGTGTAGCCTCTCACAGTTACGACAGCATCTCTCACCACGGCGGAGAACTTGGCTGACTTGATTGATGGTTACTGTCGACTCGTATCCATGGAAACTCACTCCTTCATTATCAGAGTTCAGAAGGGTAAAGTTTGATACCTCCTGTGTGTCACTTAATGAAAAGCATTCAGTTAAATACAATGCTTATACTCTTTTGAAAGTGCTGTTCTTTTTTATGTACTTTCTATGCTAAAAAAAAGTAATTATTTTATTTTTTATTTTGTTTTTACTTCAATAATGTTACACAACAATAGTTCCTAAATGTCACAGTTGGTCAATTTATGTTTTTGAACTATTTCTGTTCTCATGACATTTTGTGTTCGTTGTGCTGTACGTACAGCCGTGTGTTATGTGAGTGAGGACATGTTATTCATTGGAAATTCATGTTTTTGTCCTCTAGAGGGAGAGAGAGCGCTGCCTTCCATCCCAAAGTAAGTACAGACCTCATCCTTGGTATGGTTATATAGAAAAGGAAAGAGTTGCCATGTTCCAAGATCAGTAACTGTATTTTTCTTTTTTTCTGTCAAACTGACTGTGTGTGGTTTGGAGCCCTGATGATAGACTTTTACTGGAAATAAAAGCCCCATAGCACTAAATAATGTACATGTAGAGACTTGTAACTCGATATCAGAATAAACCACAATACTATACTTACATCTAATTAATTTTCAGGGAATTGTGAGGCTGACTATAAAGTTCAGAGGAGGAATACAGAAGCTGCAGCGAATTCATTCTTTTACTTTTATGCCTGGTTTTGGTTTGGGTTGCATTCTTTTTGTTTTGCAGCTTTATTTTCCGAAAAGCATCTTAGAAAGAACCTTGTAATTTACATTTTCACTGCATATTAATTTTGGATTCATTGAAATTAAATGCATGAAAGCTTCCGTATGCTTTGAAATGACAACAGTGAGCCATTGTTTTCTTGGGCTTTGTTGTTGTTGCTTTTTAATGTGCTTCCTGTTTTCCATTTAATCTAAAATTATGTAACTAATGGCAAGTTGAGGAGAATTATAGGGAATATGGGGACCTTTAAAAAGTTTGTGAACAGAAAAAAACTGAACTAAAACTCTCAGATGTATTTTTTTCCCCCAATAAATGAGCCATTTGGGGTTTGTTTGATGCAGAACTTTCCTAATACCCACAGCGTTTTATTTGCTTATCTGTAGCTGTTGCAGCCGGGTACATTAGCATGATCATGTTTATCTATCAGCTGTTTAAATTCAGCGTCCAGCAGTTTATCTTTGTTTTGGTCATTTCAGCTCAAATCTGTCCCGCTCTCTCTTTTATCTTTCTCCCACTTTGTGGCTCTGGTCAAATAAGGATATAAGTTTAGGAGCCAAATATTTTCCACTTAGGGTTTTTAAACACTCTCGAAGTCTCCTCCTCTTTCTCTCTTTCGCTCACTCCCTTTGCTCACCCACCCTCTCTTTTCCCTTCTGTCTTTTGCTGTGTGTGATGTAAAAAGATAGTAGTAGAGCTCAGCTGATGTAGGCAAAAGAAACCACGGCAAAAGGAGAGACATAGTAAGGATTAGCTTACCTTTGAAGAGCTGCATGTGTGCAATGCATGTGGAGAACAGCTTCCACTGTTTCTATTTTTCTTGTGTGTGTGTGTTTGTGTGTGTGTGCGCGCGCATCTATGTAACTGTTGTCTGATTTGCTGTTGGCTCCTTTTCTCTAGACTTTCTAACAGTGAAAAAAAGTTAGAAGCAGTCCGGAGTGGCGTAAGAGCGATCTCTGTCTCAGGTAAGATACAAAATCAAGCACACTCACTCACAAAGAGGCTGGTTTAGGAAGAAGATGAGCAGGAGTCTGCTCATCTTCATTGAAGCTTCCTCAGCTCCAACTGTCTTCCTGTTGTTTCATAATTCAGCTTTTTGGGGGTTTTTCCCCTCTTACTCATTCCCCCCCCCATCATAATCTCATTGTTTTCTCCTCTGTTGGGACAGCCTCCCCCTTTCTCTCTGTCATCCACTTTGTTCCTGCTTTCTTTTGTTTACACCTTCTCCCCTCATCTTTCTGCACTCTCTCACATCCATTCACTTTTGTTTTCTCTCTCACACTCTCGTCCTCTTCCCCGCCCTATTGGCTGAAGATCTAGTGACATCGATGCCTCCTAAGCCAACCAAGGCGCGGCGTTTCCTCCTCCCCTTTGTCTTCTGTTCAGATTCGCCGCCCAACGGTATCCTCGGCTCTCATTGGACAGTTAGCAGAGGAGCATATCCACAAAATTGTGATGTGGCAGAGTGAAATTCCTGATTTGATGACCGCGCTTACTGAATAACTTCACATAAGGACACACAGACAGTCGTTACAAAACCCACAGTACTGAAGAATGTTAATTAAAATGTTATAGTAATAATATGTAGGTTGTTTAAGTGATTTATGGTACTCATTTAGTCCAGAACGGGTCCAAATATTGACTCGCTGTTGGTTCTTTTTTGTGGGGAGAGTTTTTCTACATTTTAGATCTAAAGTAAAAAGTGATTTTATGGAAAAACCACTTTTACAGTTTCTGCTCCATCACAATCTGTTCCCTTCTGCTAAACTGTCTTTGACTTTATTGCCTGGTTGCTTTGACTCACAAACACACACACACTTTAACCACAATAACAGGTTATGCGATGCTTCATAACAACACCAATGCTCACTAAAAATAAAAGACTGTAAAACAAATAAAAAAACGATCGGATAAATATCTCTGCCTGAAGCTTGTGTATGCTTTTGATGCATTAGGAACTGATTTCGTTGCCATTAGTAACCCGTTTTTACCCCTTACCAGTCTAAAGAAGATGGATGTTTTCTGTTAATTTCCATGTTTTTTTTCCTAATGTATTGTTGTGACTGTAAGTAACATGTGATGATACACAGAGTGAATTGTTATTTCAGGACTCCAGTAAGCACATGTTGCTGGTGAGGTCACAACTGGGTTGTTTTTTGTGAATGTTGCAGCCCAAACGATTTCTCATCAGATGTGGGCAAATCACAGATGTACACTCACCGACCACTTTGTTAGATACACCTGGCTAGTTCTAGACTGGACCCTCGTTTGCCTTCAGGCCTTTAGAACTGCTTTAATTTTTCACGGCATAGATTTGCTGGAAACATTCCTCTGTGATTTAAGTCCATATTAACATGATCATGTCACATAGTTGGTGCAGATTTGTGAGCTGCACATCCATGAGGAGAATCTATTTGCTTGAGATTTGGTGACTGTGGAGGACATTTGTGTGCACTGAACTCACTGTTCTGTTCAAGAAACAAGTTTGAGATGATTTGAGCTGTCTGACACGGTGTGTTATCCTGCTGGAAGCAGCCATGGTCAGCAACAATATTCAGGTAGACTGTGGTGTTTAAACGGTGCTCAGTTGGTACTAAAGGGACCAAAGTGTGCCATACAGTGCTATACAACACAAAATGAATACATGCTTTCATGTTGTTTACACCAAATTTTGACCCAACCATCTTAATGTCTGCAGAAATTAAGACTCAGCAGAAAAGGTGAGAGTTTCCTGTCTTATGTTGGCCAATTCCGGCGAAGTTGTGTGAACTGTAGTGTCAGTTTCCTGTTCTTAGCTGACAGGAGTGGCAACTGGTGAGTTCAGATGCCGCTGCAGACCATCTGCTTCAAAGTTTGACAAGTCGTGGGTTTCCAAGATGCTCTTCTGCATACCTTTGAGTCACCGTTGCCTTCTTAACAGCTTGAAGCAGACTAACCATTCTCCTCTGATCTCTGGCATCCACCAGGGATTTTCAGTCAGTGAACCACCACTAACTGGATTATTTCTCTTGTTCAGATAATTCTCTTTAAACCCCAGAGTTAGTTGTTTAGGAAAATCCCGGGAGATCAGCAGTTTCTGAAATCCAAGAACTATGACACATTCAACGTCTCTTAAATCAGCGTTCTTTTTCATTCTGATGCTCAGTTTTAACTTCTGCACAGTGTCTCGATCATGTCTAAATGCACTGAGATGCTCACATGTGATTGGCTGATCACAAATTAGCATTAACAAGGAGTTTAACAGTTGTACCTAAATAAAGCGGGTTAGTGAGTGTACATGAAACATGTTACCTGGTTCTTGGAACCATTTAGAAATACTGTCATCCTCAAACCAGCACAGCACCCGCCCACATGGTTGTTTCCAGTACTCTTAGCACTGGCTGCAGCACATGTAGCAGAGTAGCATGTAGCAGAGCAGTATCAACAAGTTGCTAACTATTTTGTGAAGTTCAATGCTAGAAAGTTACTAAACACTCATCCCTCATTTTCCTTTAATGCTAGTGTTTTTAGTAACACGGGAAAGGTCCAAAAATGTGACAAATCCCTCAGCCAAACATTTACCAAAAAGAAAAATCAGTTACTTGTGCTCCCACTTGTTACAAATAGTCATTAATAATGAGCTAAAATAAATAAAAGAATGACAAAGAACAAACAGATATATACAGAGATTTCCCATTTTGTTAGAGACATTGCTTTATCCACATCTTAACGTGCTTCTCTTTCACGAGTGACTTGTGGCAGATCAGTGTTATCAGGTGCTCTACTAGAAGGACTCATAGATTTTATTGGATGTTACAGATCTACCAGAATCCCATTGCTCTATTCTGTGTACGTGTCAGTTGCGTGATATCCTGGATGGGTCATACCGCTGACCTCATGTCTCTTAAGTGTCGCGTTGGCAGCTGTCATCAGCAACTAAAAGGACGGCTCGGCAAAATGAGTGTGAGAGTCTGGACAGCAGCTGCTTCATAGCCGAAACCTTTAAAAATCATCCAAACTATTCCAAGTGCGATAAACAACCCTGATAAACGCAGCAGTTGGAATTCCAAGGTTGGCGTGTTTCAGTAAAACTCGCAACAGCAGCTTGTAAAGTTTTACTCTCTTATTTAAATGCAAAACTTTTCCATATTTTCCATTTAATGAAAAAATATGAAAAAAGCGAAAAGTTGTCACTGGAGGCGTTCTCTTTTTCTAAGAATTGAGTGAGAAAATTGATCAGTTGTAACTGCCTGCTCACTGTATCCATTTTTCCAATGAACCTCGTATATTAAACACAGCTGCATCCCCTGTCTGTGCACTATAATTAACTCCCCAGCTCACGTGCTTACAGCTTGACACACAGAACATACTTTATTGAGATCACATTGGACTTATTGTCACTGTTTTCTGCACTTGTGTATTTTAACTGTACATAAGCCTGTACAGCATTAATTGAAGGAGATGTTAACGTTGCATTTTTTCCCCCCTCATTATTTTGGATTTTAACTAACTGCCCGCTGATTGTTTGGCTTTGCAGATCCTGCAACATCACCCATGTTGTTTCATGGCATGTCATGCTCTAACCTCTCTTCTCTCTCTCTCTCCTCTCTGCTCTGCCTCCTGCTTCTCTCTCTCTCTCTCTCTCTCTCTCTCTCTCTCTCTCTCTCTCTCTCTCTCTCTCTCTCTCTCCCCTTCTCTCTCTCTCTCTTTGTATCTCCCTTTGAATCTCTCTCTCTCTCTCTCTCTATCACTCTTGGTTCACTTTAAGAGACTGGTATTTAGTTTTTTAAATCCATTCAAATTCACATCATTATAGCCAAAATGAGGTAGTTTGATAGGTGCTGTGTTTTGTGATTTACTGGTAAGTTGAGCAAAATGTACCCATGCTCCATCACCTTTATGCTGTATATGGCAGGGTTTGGAGGCAGTGGCTCCCAAGTGGACTCGGCCCGGATGAACTTGGCTTCTTCTTTTGTGAACGGCTTTGTGAACGCAGCCTTTGGACAAGATAAACTCCTCACAGATGATGGCAACAAGTGGCTGTACAAGAACAAGGACCACGGTATGAGAAAACACACGTAGCACACACAGTGTATAAAGGTGAAGGGCTTCTGTGTCTATACTGGGTACTTTTCAATCTCACAACCATATATTTGTGAGCATTTCTGGAAGTCTTCAGCACATTTTATTTGTCGCTGTCTTCAGGCATGTTGAGCGCTGCAGCTTCCTTGGGTATGATCCTGCTGTGGGATGTGGATGGTGGTCTGACGCAGATTGACAAATACCTCTACTCCTCTGAAGACTACATCAAGGTATAGTTTGGATATATTCAAGGGGACACATCATACCTTTCCTTATATACAGATCAGTGTCCTGTTTTGACATTTGTAATGCATCTGCAACACTGTTTTTATGGCAAGGCAGTTTTATAAAGAGCTCACTTTTCACTGACTTGTCAGATTAACTCTGTGAACAACATAAGTGATCCTCAAGCTTATTGTGAATTAAGAGAGGGAAAAAGTGAAGCGCTAAGGGTATCTCCCCCCCCAATGCATCATCCTTGTCTGTGCAGTCTGGTGCCCTTCTGGCCTGTGGCATTGTAAACTCAGGTGTGAGGAATGAGTGTGACCCAGCTCTTGCCCTGCTCTCTGACTACGTCCTCCACAACAGCAACATCATGAGGATAGGAGCCATCTTTGGGTGAGGAGATTGCTTGTAGGAACCATTCATAGAGATATCTTGTCTTATATTCTTTGAATGTTAAGTAATCACATTATGTCCTACTCCCTGTCTTCTTGTTTTCAGACTGGGTCTTGCCTATGCTGGCTCCAACAGAGAAGATGTCCTTTCTCTCCTTCTCCCCGTCATGGGAGACTCTAAATCCAGCATGGAGGTATGGCTTCACATTTTCTATATAGCTCCCTACTGTTAAGGAGGATCAGATTAGTATCATTTCGGTGTGTCTTAAATCCTTAGGTGGTTGGTGTGACGGCGCTGGCATGTGGTATGATCGCAGTAGGAACTTGTAACGGTGATGTGACCTCCACCATTGTCCAGACCATCATGGAGAAGAATGAACAGGAGTTGAAGGACACATACGCTCGCTGGCTGCCTTTGGGCTTGGGACTCAACCACCTGGGTACGCATTTGGGGAGAAGAAGGAAAATAAAATGCACAATTGTTGGCAAATTCTCCTGAATCCTTTTGCTGAATAAAATCTTTAAGTTCTTATTCTAGTGCATAATTTCTTTCCTCCTGATCAGCTGCTCTAACTGCTATCATTTCATTTTCTTTAGGGAAAGGAGAGGCAATTGAGACGACTCTGGCAGCTCTGCAGGTTGTCCCTGAACCTTTCCGCAGTTTTGCCAACACACTAGTGGATATTTGTGCATATGCAGGTTAGTCTTTTAAGCTTGCCATACACCTAGTGCAGACCTATGAACTAGTTATATTTCACTGCTATAATTTCCTCCTCTTCTGTCCAGGATCTGGTAATGTGCTAAAGGTGCAGCAGCTTCTCCACATCTGCAGTGAGCATTATGAAGCCAAGGAGAAGGAAAAAGAGGAGGACAAAGATAAGAAGGACAAGAAGGACAAAGACAAGAAGGAGACTGCTGCTGACATGGGCTCCCACCAAGTAAGGACAGACTTATAGTGATTATAATCATACATCAGTTCTTTTTATTTATCTGTTTTCCTACATGGGTAGAAGGAAAAAGCCTTGATTACTTTGTTTACTCCTTCAGGGTGTGGCTGTTCTTGGCATAGCCCTTATTGCCATGGGAGAGGAAATTGGCTCGGAGATGGCACTGCGAACATTTGGACACCTGGTCAGTTACACTACTTTACTGGCAGTGAATCTTTTCAGTTTCATTGCTGAATGCTTTGTTGTTGTCTTCTCTCACCACCTCTAATGTCTTAGTATTCATTTTTTCTCAAAAATAAAGTCAGCACTGACTAGATTTCTGTTCCGAATTTAATTCTTCTCACTTGCATCACTCCTCCTTTTATCCTGATTCTTGTTCTTATTCATAAAGAGTTCCTTTCTGTCATATGTATACAAGGGTGCAACGACCTATGTAGGCAATTCATATAATTAGAAACACATGTTTGTTCCTGTATATTCCTGATTTATGCTGTCATGAACTTTAATTTTCTTTCTTTTCATTTTATCAGCTGCGTTACGGTGAGCCCACCCTGAGGCGAGCGGTGCCCCTGGCCCTGGCCCTCATTTCTGTGTCTAACCCACGTCTGAACATCTTGGACACCCTCAGCAAGTTTTCCCATGATGCTGACCCCGAGGTCTCCCACAACTCCATCTTTGCCATGGGCATGGTGGGCAGTGGTAAGTTTAAAACTAACAATGGTTGTCATTATACAGTACTGCGCAAAAGTATTGAGCCACCCCTCATTTCTTGATATTTTGCTTCCAATGAAACTTTTTTGTAATATTTTAAAATGGTCTTGAGCAATAGTTCTCCAGCTTTCTGAAGAGTTTTCTTTGGACATTGGCTGCTTTTTCACTCATTTTCTGCCCAGGCCTTGTACCTGACCATTTTCAGAGGAATGTTATTTTGATAACACCGATCATAAATCTGATCCTAAATATTATCATCCTTAAATAATTTGTGGAAACTGGACAAATGAAAAATAAAACAGGTTTAAAGCCTGCCTTTTTTTTTTTTATCTACAGCAGATAAATAGTATCTGAAAGTCATGTCCTTAACAAATAGGAAAAGAAAATCAGCCAAGACCTGACACAGGAGCTGAGAGTTACATCTGGCACCTCCACCTACTACGACATCTATGTCATCAGAAATAAAAATAATCTCAGTAGCTGTCAAAAAGCCTTTTTTAAGGAGAGAGAACAAGGAGAAAAGGCTAAGGTATGCCAAAACTGGAATTAAAAGTGGCTCACAGGTATGATGGAGTGCTGAATCTAAATTTAATGATTTTGGTTCAAATTATTAATTTGTACTCAAGCGGGCAGGAGAGAGGTACAACTGTGAATATCCACAACCACCTATGAAACACGGTGGAGGCTCTGTCATGGTTGCTTCATTTCAGCCAGTGGTGATGGAGATCTTGTCAAAATTGATGTAATTATGGACACAGAAAAGTAGTGTCAGGTTTTTATCCACCATTCAATACCAACTAGAAACCATTTGATTGGAAATAGCTTAAAGTTTCACCATGATAATCATCCAAATCACACTGCCTTTGCAGTAACGGCACATCTGGATAGAAAAACACACAGTGGAACACTGCCAGTCATGGACTGGCCTCCCCAGAGCCTGAATCTCAACGTTATTGAGGCAGTGTGGGATCGTCTTGACAGAGAACTGAAGAAAAGGTAGCCAACATCCAAAGAAGAGATTTGAATGTCCTTCAAGAAACCTGGAGAGCTATTCCTGAACACTACTTTAAGAAATTAGAAGAAAACATCAATAATGTCAAGTACAGTCTTTTGCAAGTACTTCAGTTGTGATCATACTTCTTTTTCAAAAATACTTAGAACTCTATAACTGCCTCGTTGAGGAAGAAGAGCAGTCAGCTGTCAAAGATGTCCTACAAGACCTCATGGAGCAGGAGCTGTTGGACTCCAGGATGATGGAGGATTTGGAGCTTGAGGCTCATCAAACCAGAAAAAGGTTTAGAGATCCGATCGTTACCATGGAAGCCCGACACCAACAGGTAGTCCATGTCAAGAGATGCGAAAGCTGAAGGTTTGGTTGTTGCTGTTGTGATGCATGCCGCTGAGCAAATCACCTGGAATGATGTGTGTTCGTGTGGTGTTTGCAGTTATACAAAATGCTGCTGAATTCCAATGCAGGTGCGAGAAAACAGGGCCCAACGGGAGGCTGAGCGACAGAGGCAGCAGAGAGAGAGGGATGTCCTACGAGCTGCCAGAGAGGAGGCAAAGAGGAGGGAACGAGAGGAGGAGATGAGGAAAAGGCAGGAGAAACGCAGGCAGGAGGAGATGGTTCAGCAGGAGATGGTGAGGCTGAGGCGGCAGATGGAAGAGAGGAGAGGCCTGGAACAGACGGTTCGACAGAGGTAGGAAAAGGTTACAACAAGTCGATTTATCACCTAGCAGATCACATTGCTTGTGATCTGGCTTGCTTCACCTTCCTTCCTGGTGGAGAGAATGGATTAGTGGTAACCTGTTGACAAGAAGAGCTGTGATCAGCCATATCAGTCTGGTGAGCAAGATAAGGCTGCTGTGTTGTAAATCATGCTCTCACTATGAGTATAAGGCCTTTCTTTACCACAGGAAATGTGTCATAATTTTAAATATTCCTTGTGGACAGCAGTCAGCAGTTGTCACAACATGGAAATAAACAGAAATCTTCATATCTGTGATGCTGTCACTAAATCATATTAATGATACAGTTTTTTGTCTACAGTTAGTAATACTGACAAACTGAAAAGCCGTTTGAGGAATTAACAAGAGAGCTAAGACTTTATTGTGGGACAGGATTGTGGGAGGTGAAGTGTTTAGAAAGAGACCACACATTCTCTATGAACTACAAAATGACACAAATATATGAAACTAAGAAAAAGTATCACCAAAATAAAGAGAAGATTTTAGCCCAATTAGCATCATTGTGCTAACAGTCTCATGTTAGTTGGCAATGCTAATGTTTGGCTGCTGTAAAACATGGAGGCTGGAAATAGCAACATCATTAGTGTTACAGGTATTTGTACAGAAACCAAAAATATAATAATGGTTATATGGAACTTAGAGGTTTGAGTATTGAACAGGTTGTTATTGATTAGTAGTCTGGGTCTATGTGGCTCAGATTATCCATGTGAGTGATCAATTTATGTAC
>VOQK01027315.1:63561-79908 GCA_015052645.1 Benitochromis conjunctus
AATATCTCCAATACAGAATGAAGAACTATAATACAAAGATAATCAAAATAAGAAAAACCCTAAACATCCCAAAAGCTCAAAACACTTGGTCAATGAAGAAACAGAGCAGTAGTTCATGGTGGAAGCGACCTTTTCTTTTAATGTATTAGAATTTTAGGAGGACAAAGTCTTAGTAAAGTTTGAGCAGCCCTGAGATTCCATGAGAAACTTTTACTGCAACTGTGTTGTCACCTTAGGCTCTATGTGAACCTAGCTGCTATGTAAAATCCCACATTCTCTTTTTGCTGTATTCTCCTTAGGAAGATCGCTACAGCTCTGACACTTTAGCCCCCGAGACCTCTGCTCTACCTCAGGAAAAGAACCCTGTGATTACTGCAGCCCGGCCCTCTCAACCGTGGCAGGTGACCCGACGCCATGCAGCACCCACAGCTGCTGAGCTCCACAGGGCATGGCAAAGAGAGGAGGAGGGTGGCGCCTGCGCCCGTTCAGTATCGGTATCACCAGGCAGCAGGTTTGAAAACAGACATGCTGCCCAGAAGCAGATCATCGCACAACAGAGGAAGCTGCTGAAAGAGCAGCAAGAGCAAATTACCCGGCTGAAGCAGGAGCAGAAAATGAGGGGCTTGGAGCTGGAAATGGAGAGAGCTGCAAAAGTTACCCAGTCAACAATGCTCGGAGGCTTGAGACCAAAGAGTCACAATATTAACACCACGGAGCAGAGGTATTTTCACATAAACCGGTTAGCTCTAGATGAGGGTGAATCATTTTATATGTAATACGTATTTAAACTGAGTGTTTCTGTGTTTGTGACACCAAATAACCAACCCTGTGTCATAAGCAGTTTTTATGGTTCCACCCTGCCACAAGGCACCTTTTTTTTAAAGGATTTAAAAGCTACAATTATTGGCTTTTTCACTGAATGATAAATAATTAACTAATGTTCTGCAGGTCCATTATAGGCCAAAGAGCAACTTCTGGGCTGCCGGTTTGTGCTATTAAGTTATAAATAATTAAGTCATTAATAAATGCTTTTAGTTTCTGTGTTTTGTTAGTCTGCTGATGCCAAATGTTTCATAATAAATTATAGCAAAGTATAATTTTTCCGAAGTCTAAGAATAATGAGTATGCTTAGTGTCCGTCTATCCATCCATCTATTACAACTTCTGCTCATTTGAAGTTCTAGATGTCCATTTACTGTTTCGCTTTTTCCTTGTGAAGCCCAAGGCCCTGTCAGGCCACCTGAAAGATATAGTTTTGCAGTGAGTTCAGGGTCTAACTAAAAGTCTCCTCATTGTTGGTTGTGCCCCAAGAAAGCGTCAGGAAACTCTGGAAACGATCCTGCTCACTGCCCAAACCACTTCACTGGCTTCTTTCGACACCAAAGAGTAGTGGCTCTATTCATTAGAATTGCCCCTTTAATGCCCCACATGTAGCTTGCAAATGTGTCTACAAATGTACTGCTGCGCTTTCTCGTGAATGAGCTGTGCGACGGGTCCACATGAAGAAGGACAGAGCCCACTGAGAGATTTGTCACAACCTGCATGTACAGTTTTGATGAGGCCAAGAAGGGATGACCTTTCACTGTAACTTTAATTTAAACACGGAAATGTTCATGTTACAGACGTTGAGATTAAACCGTGTAATAGTTCCTCAGGCTTAGAGATTTAGAGCCTGTACTGTTTAAGATGATCCCGTCTACTAAATTCTTTCACATACTATATTTAACCTGGCTTCACACTCAGCCTTAAGTAAGACTAACACCACACACTCCGAATTTGTTAACAGCTCTGAAACCTCTCAAGATGAGTAATCACTGTTTGTTCACTTCTCTTTTCTCGGCGCAGACTAATGGCAGAACAAGTGGAAAGGTTTATTTGTGTGAACACCTCATTAGGTAAAGTTAAAAGGAACCAATATTTCATATGTGTAGTTTGGTACCATGGTACAGATAATTACTGTTTCCATAATATAGATGAAGATGCACTGCGGTACAAGCCGTTACTCAATAACAGCTTTTGTTATTAATATAAATCACGGAGGAGAATGTAAAAGAAACAGATGATGTTTAAACCTTAGAACGAGTAAAAGGAAAGAAAAAGTTTATGACTGCTACAGGTGGAATACACTCTCCAAGGATCGTATACAGTAACAGAAGAAAGCTCTGCACATTGGAGTTCATTTACAGATTTACAGACAATCTAATGCATGAGGTCAGTCGAGTTTGCCTTTGGTCATTACCTTTCTGAGTATGACTTGCCAGGAACAGAATCAGGCAGACTTCTGACAGGCCTTTGTTTCTGTTGCAGGGCAACGAGAGGGACTGGAGAACCTGACAGTCAGAGCGCACCTTCAAGGAAAGCTGTCACGCTGCAGACATGCCCCCATCCACTCATCACAGGTCAGTATGAAAAGTAGCTCATTGTGCAGGGGAACGTGCACACACGTACATAAAAGCAACCATGGAAAGTTCATTTCCATCTCCAAAAGATGTGGTGAAGCACTGCTGTAGCTCTTTTAGTCAGGAAATTAAGTGACTCCGAGTCACACGTGTGAACAGATTACATTTGTGGGCCGATGTGTTCGTGTTCAGAATGAAAAGCGTAAGACAGAAACGTGCACATAACCAATCACTGGACTGCTACAGGAGAAGACCTTGTCATCCGCTCACTTTCCCTCGTTCTCTCTGAAGCCATGGAGGCCCGAGCACGTCAGCGAGCAGAGCGAAGGAAGGAAATTGAGGAACTCAAGAGGAAGAAAGAAGAGGAAAAGCTGGTAAGCTGAGAGGTCATTTTCTGGGGAAACGGGGGGGGTTTGCAGCAGCTGTGGTTCAAGTGGTGGCTCTGATTTCCCGTGGGTTGGTGGTTTGATTCCCTGCCCCTCATTGTTTGTAAATAATCTTGGGAAAAGCGTGAAGATGTGAGTGTGTGTGTGTGTGTGAATAGGTGAATGAGAAACCGATAGTAAAGCAGTAGAATGCACTCCATAAGTGCAGACCTCTTACCATTTTTATTTTGGGACCTCCAAAACAGCTGTCGTTAAAAAACCCCACACAAAAACACATCCAAATTTAATGGCAAACACAACTTTCAGGCTCAGATGAAAGCTGCCGAGGAGCTCAGGCTGAGGGAGGAGGAGGAGGAGAAACACAGAGCAGCAGAAAGGCGACGGGAGGAGAGAAGGCTGGAAAGAGAGGTGAGGTCTATTTCATGTTTTATGGATGTTCGCAGAGAAGCTGAAGTTCGTGGGTCTGACTCCCTGCAGAATATTCAAGATAATCTCGCTTTGTGTTTCTGTGCAGAGGGAAGAGGAGAAACAGAGACAACTGAAAAGGCAACAGGAGCTGATGGCACTGGCCCGCCAACACCACCGCAGAACGTTGTTGCTGCGGCGGGGCCTGGCGCCATGGAAACGCCTCATTCAGCTCAGACAAGCCAGCGTGGAGGTAAATCACCTGTCCTGTCCATTTCAGCTGTCAGCTTACAGCGACACAGGGAGCAAGCAAGTACTATTGTATTTCTGGCTGTGAGGAGTAAACTAAAAACATTTATTTGAGGAGAAAGCTCTGCAAGGAGCTCCAGCCTCCCCATTATCGCTGAATTACAAAGCCCAGAAGGGAGACATTTTGACCTTCAAAAGTAAATACTACTCCAAAAAAAAAAAAAAAAGTCCAAGTACACGCAGCATGGATTTGCATAATAAAAGGCCCACCAGGCTGGACACAAAGTGAAGAAGAGCACAAGCAGTACGTGCATCTGCTATCTAGAAACCTGCAGTGCAATGGCAGCTGCAGTCTGCTAAACCTTTTGACTTTTCTGCGAATGTATTTATGCATTCATTCTGTATTTATTCTCCTCGGTGATGAAATTTTCCTTCGTGCATTGATCCATTTAATAATATATCATCGCCTCGGTGCTATATTTTCCCTGGCAGTAAAGCATTTCTAAGTTAATGATTATTAATAAATGTGGAATTAAACCACTCACTGCGCCTCCACAGCAAACCCACTTTAGCACCATTAATGTGTTAAAGTGGCAATTGTGAGCAGTGTACACAATAACTGATAATTGTGAGCAATACACAAACTGCTCTGGTTTAAAAGAAATAACATTATTCTCACTCAAACACCGAGCCAAAGGCAAAACTACGACACACTTTGTGCAGAAGGAATACGTCCAAACAAAAGCGAGTGGCACAACTTTCTAGCAGCCCTCCCTCGACACCATTATTATCTCATCCTCCAAACGTTCTTGTCTAAGCAAAGCTTCACAAATGAACACAGTAAATCTTTTTTATTCATGTTTCATAGCGAAACCATACGAAACCTCTGCGTTTGGATGCGAGTACACGGCTTTTATACCTGGCACATGTGATTGAGTTTACATTCACGAGTGCACACTGGTGCTTTTTCCCTCCTCTCTTTCATTCCCTGCCAGCTGGCCGAGCGTCATCACAATTTCGTCCTCCTGAGGCGGTGCACATTAGGCTGGCAGCAATCAGCAAGAGAGTCTGTGTCTGACAAAGACGCTTGTGCTGACCAACTGCACCAGCACTTTTTGCTTCGGAGGAGCTTAACCTGCTGGAAAAGGGTGCGTATACACCTGCACACATACACATCCCATCCGGGGCTGACTAAAAGGAACAACTTTTTCCTAATCTCCTCTTCTACCTACTTAGTCATATTTTCATTTTTCCAGTCTTTACGAGTGACAGGTTAAAGGAAAGAACCCAGCCCTGTGCCTCTGTTTTGCTGTGTGTGTTTGCTGGCATGACTTGGATCCACTTGCGAGAAGGATCAATACAAATCAATACAAAGTTCTTTCTTACCATGAAACATTCCTGTGCTCATGTGACTTCTCTCTCCCAGTTGATAATAAACCATCCACAGGGTGATATGGGTCACTGATCGGCTTGATGAGAATGAAAATAATGGAAATCATCTGCAGTGACCTTCTGAGTCACCAGATCCCAGTCATCACACACACTATCAGAAAAACATCAAATAAGAACACAATCCACACTTATATTAGATTTTCTTTAGGTTTTTCTCCCTTCTTTTATATCCCGACATCTTAGTGGGTTTTTAAAAAATATTTTTCACACTTAGATGTTTCAGGTCAAAAAAATGTTTTACATTACACTACGATTACTGATTAAATACAAAATACCTGAACTTATGTGGAAAAAAATAATTGCCCTTCTTGTTTAAATCATGAATTAACTGTGATTAACAGCAATTTTTGGAAAAGCTGAGTTCAGTTTCCCAGTCTAATTACTGATTACTGACAGACCTATTCAATCAAGACGTCACTAAAACAGAACCTGTCTGGCAAAGTAAGGTAGGATCCAAAAGCTCATCGGCTCATCCCAGAGGTCACAAAAGAACCCAGAAACATCTGAAGAACTGCAGTTCATGATTCAATAATGAGAAAGAGACTGGGCAAAGATGGCATCCGTGGGAGCGTTCCAAGGAGAAAACCACTGCTGAGCAAATACAACACAAATGCTCGTCTCACATTTGCCAAAAAACATCTTGATGATCCCACGAGACTTTTGTCTGTGGGCGGATGAGACAAAAACTGAGCTTTTTGGAAGGTTTGAGTCCCATTACATCTTCCATAAAACTAATACATCAACCCATCCTCTTCCGCTTATCCTTTTCAGGGTCGTGGGGAAGCTGGAGCCCAGCCCAGCTACCATAGGGTGAAAGGCAGGGTACACTATGGACAGGTCGCCAGTCTGTCACAGGGCTAACACATAGAGACAGACAACCATTCGCACTCACATTCACACCTATGGACAATTTAGAGTTACCAATTAACCCAACCCCACTAACTGCATGTCTTTGGATAAAAACTAATACAGCATTTCATTAAAAGATCACCAACACCTACCAACAGGGTCTGGGGGTGCTGTAGTACTTCAGGACCTGCGTGACTTGCCGTAATTGATAGAACCATGAATTCTGCTCTCTACCAGCAAGTCACACCAGCAAGTCCACCTCTGAATGGCTAAAAAATAAATAAAAATGAAGCTGTCTGGCCTTAAATAAGACTGTGATGCTTTTGCATAACCTTAAACAGGCTGTTCATGCTCAAAAATCCTTCAATGTGGCTGCTAAAGGTGGCACAATCAATTATTAGGTTTACGGGACAATTATTTTTTCACATAAGGCATCAAGGTGATGTTTAAAGATCTGAAACGTGTAAGTGTGATAAATATCAAAATACTTTTTCAAAGCTGCACATCTCATCTTATAATTTTTGTTCACTTCCACGGTATTCCTGTTTGTAAGCATGTGTTGTTCATTCCAGCTGAGAGACATGCAGATAATTCAGGAAGAGCGAGCCGAGCGCTTCTATCGCACACGCACTCTGAGGAGGTTTCTGCTGGCGCTGCTGGACCACGTGACTCAGGAGAGGCTGGTGAAGTGGGAGCATCAGGAGCTGGCTCTGGAGCATAATGACAGGTCTGCTACCCCTGACTTTGCCATATGTTCACAGTAATATAACCAGCCAAGAGAGTATTATTATATTTAACAACTTGAAGGAACTTTAATTACAAGTTAAACTGCTGAATCAGAACAGTTTTTGCAGCGCTTAGAGAAAAGACAGGGCCTGCAAGCCTTTGAAGACGTAAACATTCATTTGACCTCTAGGCATTTTCAATAAGAGACTCTCAAGACCTCCAGTAGTCCTGAAAAAATAGATTTACTAGTAAGTTGTGCAGATGGTAACTCTATAATACACATTGCAGAAGCAGTTTCTGGATATTCACCAATATGAAATATGAGGTGCATCTTTTTTTTGTCTTCCTTTTCCACCGTAACTTCCTCTGCATTAGACAGAAAAATTATACCACCATCTCCTTGACTCCGGTGTACTACCCCATATCTGCTGTTAGCTGCAAATGTCTTTTCATATCATGATTAATGGAGTCTGTTGGGATGCTTTTGTAGCTCACTGTGTAGCGTTCCTAAACGGACTACGTTTCTGCTATAATAGCCTTTCTAGATACCCAACAGTCAATAAATCTGGGGGGTAATTGTGATATAGCAGTCTTATATAAAACCATATGTGCTTGTATGGTAATAACAGTCTCCCTAAATGATAGAGTCAGCATGCTAACATGCTGCTGTTTATGCCATAAATCTGTTAAAGTAGCAAGCCAGAATTTACACAAACAAGATACTGCTTAGATTTTCTTTTTCCTGGCTATTTTAATTATGATATACTCGAGCTCACATATTTGCTACCAAGCAGAAAGAAACCAGCAGCGTACAAATCTGGGTTCCCCTTTAGTTGAGGTGACATACATGTTAAAGCAAACATAAGCCCCAAGCTAATTTTTAAGATTTTAAATGTTCTCAGTCCTGGTTTGTTTGACCTTATTTAGCATCACAGCTGCCACTAAATACAAGGTATACCAGGCCACCACAACATCCATCCTTCCTCCTCTCACCCCAACCGATCGCGGCAGATGCCCAGCCCTCTCTGAGCCTGGTTCCGCTGGAGATTTCTTCCTGTTAAAATTGAGTTTTTCCTTCCCACTGTCGCCAAAGTGCTTGATCATAGGGGGTCATACGATTGTTGGATTTTACTCTGTATGTATTATTGTAGGGTCTACCTTATAATATAAAGCACCTTAAAGTGACGGTTGTTGTGATTTGGTGCTGTATAAATACAATTTGAATTGAACTGAAATTAAAATATTAATAATTTAATGATTTTGTTACAATGCACAAATCTGCAGAGACCACTGAGTCCAGACATTCATTTAGATTAGTTGTATGTGTGCCACCAGCCTAAACACCTTTACAGACCAAGCACAGACACACACAAAAGTATTTGGAAAAGCAATCTCCAACAGCAGTGGTCTCCTCAAGCACTAAACTCCCAGACCAAATGAGCATCACCAGGGCTCACCAGAACAAACCTCACTTAATGAGACTGTACCCCACAACCAATGGATGGCACCATAAGACATTCATAGAGGTCCTGTGTTCATGCCCCAGTGAGTCAGGGTTTTGTTTAGATACTGTGCCTGATTGGTGTACATCTAAAGAAAATAACAGATCGGTAAGTCTTGAAAACACTCGGTCATAAAATTTATTTATTTGACTGAATTTGTTGTAATTGCTATCCATCAGAATGAAAAGCAATGGTCAGAGATTACAAAAATCAATCCCTGGATAACACAAATATCTGTACAAAACTTCCAGCCATTCCAATAGCTACCAATATCAAATATAGAGCTAGAGACTTAGTCAGACTTTTAAATTACAGTGAGATCAGTCTGCAGTGTATGTTTTGTCGTCTAAGCCTGAACTAGTATTGCAAAGCCATTGTGGTCCAAAAGATGTTTTTTTTAAGCAGCATTTGTAGGATTTAATGATCTGTCATTGCCACAAGTTGGGAATGTTTATAAACTTCAGCTTGTTAGGTGAAGTCCACTAAATGGCCACAGGCTGCAAGTGAACTCCCACCAGCTGCCTTGCTGCCACCATCAACAAGCCCCAGAGTTACATGTGAGAACTTATTAGCTGTTGTCATCCTAGAGGTCCCTTTAATCCAGTTTGTTATTGCTCACTTGCTCTGTTCCCGTCTGTCCCTCCATCTGCCTGCATATCAGACGAGTGCTGCAGCAATGTTTCCTGGCCTGGAGGCAACTTCCATGTTTGCTGCGCAAGGAAAGGGAGAAAGACGAGCGGAGGGAGAAGCTGTGTCGCAAAGTGACTGAGGTTCTCCCGGATTTCTGCTCGCATCCACTGTAACGCCTCTGGGAAGACCGACAGTACAGCCAACGTACTGCATACTGATGCAGGCGACACGCAAACATCTCAGCATCACTCTGGAAGATGACACACTGCACACTTCTTACATTTATTTTATCAAATATTTTCACAGAAACACATAAATGGACCAGAGCAATTATTGGAATACAAAAAAAAAAACTTTAATGCCTGTGAGAACCAAAAGCAGGCACGGTGAAAAGCAGTGAAAAACTAATTTCTAACTGATGCCAAAACATATTGATTAATTTGTGTTTTCCATTTATCTAAGAGGTGTTCCATTTCGGAGTCAGTTTTGAAACAGATTAAATGAGTCAAAGTAACCGTGTGGTAATAAATAAGCAATCAGCTGCTGTGGAACTTCAAATTAGCTGGCCTATCTGGCCTGTGCCAAAATGTTTCAATTAGTTGTGATAAATATCCATGAATTCATTTCACAAGGCCGAGTAAGGTCAAGTGCAGTCTGTTTGTGAATGATGAAAAGGTTATAGTGAGCCCTAGAGAGCCTCTTTGAATATCCTATCTGTGCACTCAGAGGCATCATCTTGTGCTGTGATTAGACAAAATGTCCCCACCAGGATCTGCAGATTGGAGTTATTGTCTCGCACCAAGGCACTACGAAGGAGGGGAGACATAAGGTCAGCCTTTAAGTCCAAGGAAGACATCCAGCGTGAAGGACTAGTAATATTTGTTTGGCAGAGGTGACGTATATGAGCAGCTGCTTCATAGAGGAGACCCTGCATGTCCTTCACATTTATGGCAGTATGTGCATCTTATGGGCATGAGTAGTTGTTATTGCTAAGTGTCAAAGTCAGTGCAACTCCATATGTTGCACGCAGCTCTGTGGTTTGCTGCCAGAAGCACGTCTGATCAGTTAAAAGGAGTCATGCTGCCATCCAGTGGACACTAACACAGCAGCACCCACAATTCCCAAACTTTAAACAGGGTTGCATCACAAGTCTCTCACACCAAGTCAGTGGGAGAGGGGGGCATCACTTTGTCTCCCATGCTCATGAATTCAGACCAGTTGCCACGGAAACCTCGGGAATAGACGCCAGTGTCCACGACGAGTCCCCAGTAGGCGCTGCGAGCGGTTTTCTCTCGCAGGGCGATGCGGGCCTCGCGCTCGGTCACGTTGTAGCTGACGTTGATGAGCTGTATCGCCAGCAGGTGAAGCAACCCGCCTGTCACGATGCTGCTGTACCACGCACAGGTGAAGCAAAGGGCAGTGCTGGAACACAGACAAGGACAGTGGTATTCAATTTTTTTTTTTACAAGGTCAGGGGTTTTATTTTCATGCTCAGCCACTTTGAAAGATAAAATATTTGGTGTAACCATTTAAAAGGGTGTAAATGGACACATCACAGTTAAAAGAACCAGTATTTTTACACACTGAGGGCAAAATACTCATTCATAGTTTGCCTGTTTTTAACTGTGTGAGTTCAGTAGCGATGCCAGTACTAGTCGTTTGAACTACTCCATCGTTGCTCTGAGCAAAAACAGTGAATCTTTTTCCAACAGCTTAATGGGCACTGCTCCAAGGTACTCTTAAAAGTGATTCAGTAGAGTGAAAAAAAGCCAGACGCTCAGAATGCTCATGGAAGGTCCTCACTTACTTCTGGTAGTTCTGGGGAAATTATTAAATGGCTGTGCAGTGGGTCAGTGAGGATCTTAATTGCTGCGAAAAAGGCTGCCAACCCCAGTTTCTGTGGACTCTATCTCAGCTGTCAGTGTTTATTTAAGCACAAGTATTGGCACTGTGCAGTTAAAATGGTTAATTTTGTTTACAGGGCAACATTACAGAGGCACCTGATTTTAATTAATAAGACATTGTGAATACATATATTGATTACATTGCATTTTAAGGAAACTTGCCTCTAGAGTCAGATTTTTTATTATTTTTTTAATACCAGTAAATGCTTATTCTCCCCCCAAAGGGAGGGAGTGGATAATCTGTTCCATTTGTTTGGGTACCTAGGGTTGCTAAGCATTTGACCTTGACATTCATTGTTAGGACACAAGATCAAACCATATCGAGTAATAAATCCTATGAGAGCTGTACAAGACACTTTTTACGACGTCACAATGACGCCATAACAGACTGATGTCATCATATTGGAATATGGACAACATACTAGAGCTCATTGAGAAGGTGAATGAGGAAATAAATTACACGTATGATCACCTGTGATGAGATAATGAACTAAAAGTAAACTCAAACACTTCTGATTCGTTTTCAGTTCATTTCCATATTTTAGGTCACAGCATTAACCACCGCAGGTCCACACATGGTCACTGAACAGGTCATTACATACAAACCTTACCGAGCTCATTCTAAACCTGTATTTACACAGATGCTTTTTACAGCAATGCCAAAAGTCTTCTCTGCAAACCCCCCCCAAAAAAAGCTGAATTAAACTGTGATAAAGGTGACGCCACAGATAACGCCACCACAGTAAGCTAGTATAGCAGTAGATAGTAGCTTATGGTGGTGGCATTATTCTTCCATTTGTCACCAGTGTTTCCTGGTGTCTGTGGGGCAACGCCTTGTTTTCATTCTGGATTTGGTCTCTGTTTCAGAACCTTTACAGCCCTGATCTGTTTGATGCTAGTGCCAGAATCCAATTAGCTATTGATAAAGATTGGAAATCTTTACAGTTTCCAGTCAATACACACATACATGCATAGTCATTTAAGACTGCTCCCTTATTTCCCACAGCAGATCAATCTGAAAGTTTTGATTTGGCACAGATTTGACACCAGATGTCCTTCCTGACGTAACACCCATGTATCCCAGCTTGGTGGAGATGTTTGACCATCATGCACAGGAAAACCAAACACATCATATCAGCACAAACACCTCATGCTATCTATAAAGTGCAGTGGTGGAGGGGTAAAGATTTGGGCTTGTTTTGGAGTCACAGAACCTGGACACATTGCAGTCACTGATTTGACCGTGAAGTCCTCTGTGTACCAAAGTATTCTACAGACAAATGTGAAGCCATCTGTCTTGCAGCTAAAGCTTGATTGAAACTAGGTCATGCAACAGGACGATGATCCAAAACACTGCAACAAATCTACAACTGAAAAGTGGAAAAATAAAAGAATAAAGGTGTTGCAATGACCCAAAGTCCACACCTCAAACTTATTGAAATGCTGCGGTGGGACCTTGTACTTAGTTTTTCACAGGACTGTATGTCTGTTTCCAGTACCTGTACTGGTTGTAGACTCCTGGGCAGTAGAGTAAGGCGAAGAGGAGATTTTGCCGTGGACACACACTCTGCAGCACCAGGCTGATTCCATACAGGGATGTCAACAGGAAGAGGATGAGCGTGAGCAGAAAGCTGCGGTGATTGGCCTGCCCCACGCAGCTGTTTATCCTGCCCCAACACAGACAGGAGGGGAAGCACAAACACACGAGTACACACACAGACAAAACATTGTACTGAGACTCCAGGGTTACACTACACTACACACAAACGTGCAGGAACGTGCATGGTGTAGAAGGATGGTGGCAAGGAAATTGTGACGTTAACACAACATAGAAAAAAATATGGTGAGCTAGACACAAGAGGACAAAGATATTCATTTTCTCTGAGCTCATTACCTGCAAAGACTGACAGTAACTTAACTCTTATACATTAAAGGTGTTATTTTAGACCTGTGTAGTCTTTCTGCAGAATAGAAGCAGGTGACAAACAAGACAACGTCAGTGTTTGAAGGAGAAGAAAGCAGTAATGACAGGCAGGCTGAGTGAGAGGAATTTGAATGGAACCCACCAGACACAGTGGTGGTCGAGACGCAGCACGCAGACACCACAGATGCGACAGTGTCCCGCCCTGGGGGGCCGCACCACCCTGCACGCTTGACACCAGTTCTTTCGGTTGCTTTCCTTCATTTCCTCCTCCACTTGCTCTGACGCCCCACCCCGGTTGGCTACAGTCATCCTCACATCCTGCCTTCCCCCATTGAGGGAAGGGTTTCTGCCCGTGGGGGAGGTGTAATACGCCACCTTGCTGTGAAGGGACTCTTCGTTTGGGCACAGGATGCCTGGATCTCTCTTGGTGTGGAAAAGAGCCAGCAGGGTGAGGACGACCCCCACGCTTACCAGCGCTAGCTGAAGCAGTCCAACATCCCCACGGGGAAACACCTCCGTGATGAACAAGTAGTACATGTACGCCAAGGAGAAAAGGGCCAGGCTGAGGAAGAAGAGGGTCCGTCCTTTTTTACGGTGGGTGAAATAGTAGTACCACAGCACCAAGCCCGGCAGAGCTGTCAGAACCACCATGCCGATCAGGAAGTGGAGAGCAGCGAGGTGCAGCAGGGCAGGAAGGAGAACAAGAGGAGGAATGATGGACAGGTCCACCTTGCGAGCTCCACCCCACAGCCACGGCACACGAATCCGATCTGTGACGACTGCAGCCACCTGTAACAGGGATTCAGGCTTCTGAGGTTCCCTCTTCAGAAACCTGATGAAGTAACGGAAAAGCAGTCATACCTTTTTTTAAATTAAAGTAACCATGTGAGCAATTTAGTAACATGTTTCAAGCACCCAAATATAAAGACAGAGAACTCAGATACAAGTTTTTCATTCATCATATTTTTTCATAATAAACAGCAGATTGCAATTAATGGTGTGATTTCTGTACCTTAAGTGTCACTATGTGAAAAACCTGATTTTGGTGTTACAGTAATGCATTCAGTCATCAGCATAAGCAGGATTCATGCCTCTGACTACCAAATTAGTCGACTAATGGAACTACCAACAGTCCAACATTTACTGACATGACGGCAAATTAAACATTTCTGGGTTTGGGGCATAAAGCTGCAACAGGCACAAATCACACCTGAGGCTGAAAATTGAAGGTCTTCCCTCCTCTTCTAAGACACTCCCAACAGGAATACAAAAAAAAAGCATCATATTATGAGATATCTCAGAATAGGTGGACCTCAATGGAGCTGTAGCCCAAAAATGTGATGTTCATGGGGTAGAAATAAAATGATCTGATATCTTTTGTTTTAGATAGACAGGACCGAGGCAGTAGTTACATTTTTAAATTTACTTTCTGAGTTATAATTCTATTAAAGCGTCTTTATAAGAACAAGCAAGAGCCAGTTTGTGCCCTTTGCACATATAATGCAAGCAACAGCAGAGAATTATGAGCACTTTCAGCTGTTCCATTATGTGATTGGAAAGGATTTGGCAAAGTGTTAAAACCAGATGGCCTTTGTGATGCAGCCCTCCCATTTCTCCGGGTTTTGCACTGGGCACTGAAAGTACACTAGTTTGTGACCCCATGACACTGGGTTCATTTCTCCTCCCAGTCCCAAACCGAGGATCTTTCACATAGAGTCACTGATCCCAGCGCTGCTATATTAGAAGCTTTGCTATGACAGTGATGTGACTCTCTTTGGATTTTACACCATTGGTCAGACAAATCCAGGAATTTGACCAAATTGTCTGATTTGTGTTTTGTTTTCTGTTTACAGTCCATTATTTTTGCTGGTGTGACAGGTCTGTAAAGGTTGCTCCTTTTTATTCATAAATAAAGTTTTTTTGTCTTGATTTAACCACAGTCCATGTGTTTGTTGTTATTATGTAGTTGTGTAAAAATGGGGACCAAAAGAGAGGGTCTCCTAAAGTCTGAACCAGTAACGTTTCAACTGTGATGTTAAATTGCTACTAAATTTATATATTATAAAAAATTTAAGAAACATGGACTTTAATCCTTAGCTTAACCCACATCAGCGGTGCTTTTTACACTTGACTTTTTTCACTCTCTTCTACAAATTTACATTGCCCAGCTGATCTTTAGCAGGACCTGCGATTGGCCAAAAACAAAGCTCAGAGGAGGGACAGGAGTCTAGTTCCCTTTCAGATCAGTCGAATTACAATTCGCCTAAAGGTTATTGTGGATTTTCATCAAAATACACCAAAAACAAGGTGCCTATCTTGGCTTAAATTGGGGGAAAAAATTAAATTTGGCATTTCCAACCTGTCACAGGCATCATCCAGGTCCTCACAGTCACAGCAGCAGGCTGCTACATGGCTGTGCTCTCCGTGTCTGTTCATGTATTCGCAGCAGCACAAGGCCGCCGCCTCCTCCTCCGGCATCTTTTTGGCTTGCCTCTTCATTACGGAGAGCCCTGCAGCCTGTCAGAGGTTTAAAATGGGTAATGAGTTCAGGGAAATAGAAAAGTTGCAGATGATCAAAGAGAAGGGAAACACATTAAGTGAAAATACCTTTAAAAGCCTACTTTGCTGAACTGACCTTTTCATGCAGCAGCTTACCAGCCACTTACATGCATTTTAGATGGTGGAGTGCTTCTAAACAGATTTCCACCAAGCACTTTCACTTCACCTCCTGTCCTTACATCTGTCACACATCTGTCACCCTTTAATGATTTACAGCAAATGATCACCCCCCCCCACTACAGCATGCTGGCTTGTTTATGTGGCACAGATGGATATGGATTTGGATTGAGGTGGTGTCAGCAGTTATAGCAATGGCCGGCCTTCAGTGGTCTCTCAATCACGGCCTGACAAAGTGGGTTTAATCCTTCAGCTGAGTTGAAGCTCTATCTTTGGGAGGGGTATGAATGAGCCTCTCATTAGCAATAAATCACTGCATGAAGTTATGTGTTATTATTACAGCTCAGCCAGTAATCACGCTAACATATTAAAAAGGGCATTCTGGTCAGAAAAAGTCACCAGCATCTAATTAGTGAGTCCTTCCAGGCAGCCTTGGATCTGTAAGAGCCTAAAGAGAGGACAGATTGGGTTACATGTACTGATTAATGGGTGTGTGGTAGCACCAAACAGCACATCTGCTCCCTGACAAATAAAGAAAAATAATGCTGCAAGGGCTTACAGTGTGACTGTTGCACTCAGCAGTTTTACAGATGTGATGTTTAATACTTTGGACAAAAAGCTTTGCAGGGCAAAGCCCATCATTTTGCTTCAACATCTAAGGATGGCCGTTGTTGACTTAAGGATGGGAGAAGCCACTTTTACAACTCGTGTCATTAGCTGAAAGCAAATCAGCAACATTTTTAATGGGTACTACTTCCAGATTACAACTGTCGAAGATGCTTGCTTTCCTTATTTTATAGTTTTTGTCATAAACACCATATTTGTCTGGCACAATCAAGGCTCATTCTCATCCTAGGCCAAACTCTTAATTTGAATAGGAAAACAGCATAAAACAACATTCCTATTTTACTTTATACCACAGTCAAATAAATGTGACATGGAAAACTCCAACAAGGTCTCAAGAATACGGAGGTCATGAAAGGATGTGGCTGCTGCTGACAAAGTAATAGAGACAGACCAATATACAATTACTCCGACCGATATTTGGGGGATTCCAGTATCTGATATATTAACCAATATATCTTTTTTTCAAAGACACACAGTGCCCTCTAGTGGACAAACTATGCAACATCAACAGTGATAACACACCTGAATGGTGTTTCTCCCATTTCTTCTTTACTTTTTTCATTTATCAGCTGTTATAAATGTTGATACCGATAGATCTGCAAATAGATAATAGCACTTA
>VOQK01027319.1:9157-20452 GCA_015052645.1 Benitochromis conjunctus
CACTGTGTTGAAGCCCCAGAGCAACAAATGGCCAAAGCTTTTAAAAAGACGCTCACACTTGCTGATCTAGTGCATTTATTAGTTACTTACCTTCTGAAGTCCTACCAGAGGAGTAAGGGAGTACTCCAAGGACTGGGCCCTCATTTTCACGTCTGCACTTTGTGCTTCTACCCAACGTCTTACTTCATTACATTTATGTGATGACTTTAGCTACTAGTTACATTTTTACAAGACACAATCAACTAGAGATGTGACACACACACACACTAGCAAAAACATAACTCGGTGCAGTTTGTGTGCCACACTGTTAGCTCCTGGTGTTCAACGCACATTAAAAGGAACATGAACGCCATCACGTACCTCGTACGCCTCTGATTTAACTGTGAGCTGAGGAACCAGAGCCAAAAGCTCAGCTATGGCTTGAACCACCTCTGGCTGGGAGTGACAGCTGAGCTCAGGCCAAAGGGCTCTCCATGTTGACATAATGTCCACTACCTGAGAAATAAGGCATGGAAAGGTGATATTTATTTATAATTAAGACCATAATTTGCTCATCATAGTGCTCCTGAAATCAGCACAATGACCCAGAAAAATGATAAAGTGGATTCCTAAATTTAAAAAGACAAAAACGAGCCCCGTACAGGCCCGGTACCTCTGCTCGACAGAGCTCCTGTAGTCCCTGCAGGACGAGAGCGGTCGGGGTTGCCAGGTCTGCTCTGTTGCATTGTTTTAAAGTGAGTGAAATGGCAGCCACCATGTCGCCTCCATGCTGGTAAGGCCTGGTTAACACACACATAAGCGTGGACAAAGGGAGACATGTGGACAATAAGGTTTTTCTAATTTTGTTGATGTTTTTTTAATAAATAAAAAAAAGCATTAGAAGTGCCAGGACACATTTAATCCAAGTAAATGTTACAGTTTCTTATCATTCGTATGGCTACAAACGTTTTACCATAACAGCAAAGTTATGCATTTATGAATACAACAAAACTACATTTAACTGTAGCATCCATCCAGAGGGTTTCCCAGGTTTTTACTAATGTTGGCTAACAAAGGTACATGTACATGTGTGAGCATGTGGAACAGGTGTGTGCAAACTATTTAGAATAAATGAAATAATCAAATTAAATCATCAAGTATTTTTTACCACACATAAAGGCCAGCTCACAATAATTCACAAGGTTACGGGGAAAAAAAGAGCACCACATTCTGACCAATCAAAGCTTATTCTCTGCCTATGGATGGGGAGGTTTATGTACGGGTGGGGGGGGTTTAACCAGCAAACATGAAAAGGCAGTGTGTAGGGGCCTAGATGCATTTAACATCATTTGATTAAAACTATAAAGTCGTGGCTCACTTGCTTAGAGTGGTATTATTATTGGAAGTAATACTTACAGATTGACATAATAAGAATAATGTGCTTAAAATGGATACTTTTATTCTGATAGTGTGGCAGAGACAGGAAGTTAGGTGAGAGGACAGTGGAGCCACATCTCTCTGCATCCATGTGACCTGAACTTTGCAGGCCTTCGATCATTCTGGATTCAGTTACCGTGTACCTGTTTGGGACATTTGGCAGTACATAAACTATATGAAGGACTCCTGCTGACTTAGGTGGACTAGGTGGAGCGTCGAGCTAAGGCTTCATTCACTGGAAAGCTACAAAGTGCATTCATTTATCTTAACTAGCAAAGTCCTTCAGATGTGATGTGACCAAAGCTTAAAACTCCAGAAAAAACAAATATTTCAATTTCTCTGAACGTGGATCAGCTTGTTTGACCCTGCAGAAACATAATTATCAATAATGTTCAGTCAGTAATTATTCATTCATTAGAAGGACCGGAGATAAATAATCGTGTGTTGGAAGCTCATACTGTCTGCAGTGTGTATGCTACGTCCACTGAATGAATGAACCAATGAATGGAGTAACTGTCAGAGGAACATGCTACACCCCATCATGCCCATTGTATGGGAGGTCCGACCTCTCTCTGCAGATGTCCCTGACACAGGCGGCCCTGACCAGGGTCTGCTCCCACTGGGTGTCCCTCCCCACCACCGCCCTGCTGTCCTGCTGGCTCATCAGACGCTGCAGCTCCGGGTAGACCCGGTCCTTACAGAGATGAACAAAGCAGCACACGTTCAAAGACAAAATGAAGCTTTACATACATGAATATGATATTTATAGTGATGGCTTATTATTACCAACCTGTTTTTTCCACAGAGCGGTCATGAGGCGCAGTGCCACTGCTCTCAGCTTGGGGGCGCTGGCCAGCATGTGAAGAGTTTGTAGCACGATAGGGAAACAAAGCTGGAATATGAAAGCACACATGATCAGAGCCACGCCTCCTGTTTACAGGAAGAATGCATGTTAAAGCTTCACTGGCTGCCCCTAGGATCAACTTTAAACTCTTAGTTCTCATATTTAACCATAACCTCGCCCCTCTTTATCTGTGTGATCTGCTTCATATCAACACTGTTTCTCTCACATCTTCATTCATCTTGCTGTTCCTCCTGCACGTCTCATCACGATGGGGAGCTTTCAGTCGCTCTGCTCCTCGAACTGGACCTCACTTCCTCCAGTCAGAAGAAACAGAGATCCTCTTTCCTTAAGTCACAGCTCAAAACATACTTGTTTAAACTGGCTTACTCACTTTAACACAGATTTTACTTGTTGTCAAATATTGTTGATTATTTTAATCTATTTTAATCTACTGTTTTATTGATATTTGTTCTCTCTCTCTAAGGTGACCCTGGGTTTTAGAAAGGCGCCCCCAAGTAAAATGTATTATCATTATTATTATTATTATTATAATAATAATAGTGAACCAGTCCCCAGCTCCTACAAACTGGGTAAAAGAAACAACTGTCCGTGTTCACAAAGAGTGTGTGAGACGTGGGAATTTCTTTTCTGGGAGCTCCTTCGTCAAAATGCAAACTATCGAGAGGGGAATATTTCAATTATGTGCACAAACTGATTTACCAACATTTGCCACACAATGTGCTGCTAATGTGCTAATATTTAACACGTTTTTTATTTTTTGCGCTTGATATTGTGGCTATTATTTCTGTATGGAGACGGCACCACAGAGACGTTCCTCCACTCGTATCGGTTTAGTTGGACCGTGAACAGATTATCAAAGCCACCTATTCTGAACTCAGAGGTGACCTTGGAAGCTCCAACTTAAAAGAGTCACGAAATATCAGCAACACAAACGTCTTTGTCAAAATGAAATGACTGAACAGAACAGAGATGTTGACTTTGATGGATCTCTGGTTTTCATTAATAAACCCCAGAAACACATTAAGTTCATTTCAGGACCACAGACAGAGCAGGACGTTTCACCATCATCTCATCAGCTGTGCTTTATGGACCTACATAAATTCAGCTGCAACACTTTGATGTGACAGACATGAGCTATAGACCACACACACGCACACGCACACACACACACACGTGATTTATTGATTTCTTTGGACCCCATCAGCACAGATGTGTTCAGTGGTGCTGTTAACACCAGCTGTAGCCTACAGAGATAAACTTTAGTCCGTTTTACACTTTGTTTTATCCCTCGACTCATACAAGTTGTCTTCATACAAGAAAGCTACAGCTTTGTACTTACAGTCCCACAAGGCTCCAGCCTTTCAATAATATGACCTATATTTATATGCTTTTCTGATTTCAGTTAAAAAGCTGTGCCCATCCTATGAGTAAATCACTGGCAACCAAACATCATCTCTTACCTCATATTGCTCTGAACTAAGCATCTCTTGGCAGATTGAAGATGTTATATTATATATAATGAAATGACAGCTTTGCAACTTTCATAAATCACCCGCAAAACTAACCACATCTATCATTGCTATACGTGGACTGTGCTCACGTTTTGCCCCAGCGACGCGGGTATTTGGGAACCAGCGGCGCGGGTATTTGGGAACCAGCGGCGCGGGTATTTGGGAACCAGCGGCGCGGGTATTTGGGATACCTGGGTCGCTGGTTTAGGCACTCTAGAAGCGTCCTGGATGAAGAAATGTGAAAAAGCCCAGTCGCTTTGTTTCCAAGCTCCTTAGACTACCATGACCTGGATGACCCACACAGATAAAAGCACTGTACACATGTGTGTGTGAAGAGTAAATAACAGTTGACACTAAAAATCACTTTGAGTGCTCAAAGTAGAAAGGTGCTGCTTATGTACCAGCCCGCTCTCCATATCCTCACAGTCAATTCAGGTTCACGTTCACTCGTCTGAGTCTTGCTGCGTACCTTATGAGTGCCGAGGTTTGGCAGGCATTTGAGAACGGCGTGAGCCAGCCCTGGATTCTTCTCCTTGGTCAGTTTGAACAAAAGAACCAGCACGAGGGCAGGGACCTGCAGAGTGAAAACACTGACATCAGAAAATTGACCTGCATGTGTCCAGAGTGACAGGTTCACAATATATTCACCATAAATAGATACAGCACTTCAGCTTTGAGCACGCCCTTGTGATCTGATGCTAAATATGTTTTTGCCCATCTTGGTATCAGAAAGGTTAAAAATAAAGAAATAGTAAGACATCATCACGCTCCTTAGATATACAGCACTGCTGTGCAGTGTCACAGCTCTTAATTACCACCACACACTTAATTACACGCTGCCTTAACTGTTGCAGAGCAACCGCTTCACTTGCACGGCCTGACGGCGAGAGGGCGGGGCCAAGAAAAATAAAGCTAAGAGATGACATGTTTAATCCCTGCTGTTGACCCCAAAACATCACCTTGAATCATTATCACTCCAGTAAATGATCATGTAAGTTTTCACAGTGGTTAGCTTTTCTTGTAACAAAGACCTTCTGCACACTAGCTGCTGCAAGCAGGCAGGTTTAAGATGATCAGTAACAGCAAGCAGAGATCTCCAGAGGCTTCAAATATGCCAATAACCTTCAAGCAGTGCATCCAAACACCAGTGCATGCAGCACTCTGGGAGCAATTAGAGCAGTGAGTGAATACTCCAGGGCCTGGTACATGCTTGGGTAATGAGGGTATACTTCACACTGGAGCTAGTGACTCCAGTACAACTCCAGAGGGACGTCTGTCACCTTGAAGCACTCTCTAACTACTCCCTTCATACGGCAGCAGATTACCAGCAATCACAAACCAGTGATAGCTGTTATGATCATGTTGATCTGAACCGTTTCAAGGTTATCCATATCGGTTTACTGTTCTTATAAAGCCGAGCACAAGTTAGCTCCTTACATACAATATATCTAAATGTCAGTACATGCATTTAACTTCATTCACTTCCCACATTGAAGAGAATCAGTTGTGTGGGTCATCTTACCTGGCAGGGGTCGGCAGCAGCGACGGCCTGGCTGGCGTTCAAAGCCAGCTGGCAGATGTTTTCCTGACCCACGATGATGAGATAAGTCACAATCAGGACCATAGAGGAGGACAGGCGCTGGCTGGACGACAGGGCAGAGCTGACCGCCAACAGCCAATCAGTTGCCGCTGCTGGATTGTTGGTCACTTTGCGCAGTACCGACAAAGAGACGCTGAGCTCACTATACCAGGAACTGGGAGACAGTGCCGGTGACGGGGCAGGCTGAGGGGAACACAGATTCATGCATCATAAGAAACAAATGATAAAGAACGAAGACCAAACAAAAAGGAAAGCTCCAGATGGACCACCTGCCAGTTAATGAAGTGTACCGCAACCAAAGGATGAAACAAAGCATCACAATGGAGCAACACCATTGTCCAGAGACTGGACTGTTCACCCTATAGAAGAGGCGATGCTGCAGAATGGTAAACATAGCCCTGTTGCTATGACATTCAAAGGGAAACAATATTTTTGGATGGATGGATGTCGTCTATGCTCTAATGTTAATGAAATATGACACACATGCTTTGAATTACCTGGCTACACCTGAACAGAACACAAACTCATGTTCTCCAGCCTGGGGTTACCTGTTGGGGTTGATCTGCTGGCCTGCTAATGCTGCGCAGCAGGCTGTGAGCCAGGCTATGGTTGGTGCTGTGCGTGTTCTGGTCAGACAGCGGCTCGGTGAGCCCCAAACAGGACAGGAGCTGCAACACGGGAAAACTCAGGACTGGACTCAACCAGGGCGACGCCTCTGCTTGTTCAGGGACCAAACTCAGTGCTGTGTTAGAGAAAGAAAATCTCATGTAGGCCAAGGATACAAAGCTCCAACCATGACATGCACAGAGATCCTAGTCGTGCTTCTTTCACTGCTTCAAAAAAAATGTCTCTTAAAGGAACGGGACTAAAGCCAAGTCTTACCAAGTCTTAGAAGGCTGGTCTGTTGATCTGAAGGGGCTTCCAACAAGAGCAGAGCCACACCCATCATCAGCTCATCCAATAGCAACTCCTACACAAAACAGGAATGCCAGGTCAATACATTAGATCGTCTGATGTGTGATATGGTGATGATGACCAGAGGTCCTGCATGGTGCCCCATGGAGGGCTTACACATTACAGCACTGGCAAAGTTTGCAATGGGGGACATGACCTAAGGCCTCACAAGAGTCACACAAGAGTTAAAATAGGACAGCAAGCACAATGCGATCAGGAAAGTCATTATGGCAACCACTCTCAGGTACAAGGTAGTAACACAAGTGGGAGGCAACCGGCCCCGGCGTGGCCGCAACCGGCCCCGGCGTGGCCGCAACCGGCCCCGGCGTGGCCGCAACCGGCCCCGGCGTGGCCGCAACCGGCCCCGGCGTGGCCGCAACCGGCCCCGGCGTGGGCCCATGTCCCTTTTTCGGGCAGTGCCCGGCCGGGCCCCATGGACTAAGGCCCGGCCACCAGACGCTCGCCCTCGGGCACCCTCCCCGGGCCTGGCTCCAGGGCGGGGCCCCGGTAACCCTATCCCGGGCAGGGTGAACTGTTCCCTTGCTGTTCTCTTCATAGGGGTCTTCTGAATCGCTCTTTGTCTGGTCCCTCACCCAGGACCAATTTGCCATGGGTGACCCTACCAGGGGGCAAAAGCCCCCCGACAACATAGCCCCTGGGATCCCGGGGACACACAAACCCCTCCACCACGATAAGGTAGCGATTCACGGAGGAGCGCCCCGGGGCAGACCCAGGACACGCTGGAGAGATTATATCTCTCGGCTGGCCTGGGAACGCCTTGGTGTTCCCCCGGATGAGCTAGAGGAGGTGGCTGGGGAGAGGGAGGTCTGGGCTTCTCTGCTTGGGCTGCTGCCCCCGCGACCCGGCCCCGGATAAGCGGAGGAAGATGGATGGATGGATGGACAAACATACAGCATCATGTTTCTTTCCAAGTTGCATAACACGTATGTCAAAATGCAGCTAATAATGGGACTGTTTGAATGTAGCAATATGTTTGGACTAGTTAAATATGCACAGTACTCACAGCCCTTCAGACACAATCAAACACAACTGGTTTAACATTTCAGAAGTCATCCATCACTGAGTATTATTTGACCAACTGTGCCACTTAACATTCGTATTTCATATGAAATAGTGTCAGCATGTAAAAGCACAATATGCTGTCAGTTTTACAGATTGTTTTTTTCCTGTGGAAATTGTACCCACATGTGTGAATCTCTCCACAGGGACGAAGGGATCTGGTTCCACTCACTGAGATCACCAGCGAGTTCATAAATAAGTCAACATTTTAGGTTTGTAAGCATGGACAGCTTCTACATGGATGCTTCCTCTCAGAGACGCTCTCTAACTGCAGGCTGTGAGACAGCAACAAAATCCAGAGTAACGAGTGCATTCATGCACGTGGACACACACATGGGTCTGAGAGTCAGTAATGTTGTGTGTTCTTCTTCATGCATGGCAGCTTTTACACACAGGTTTCAGGTTTATATGGAGGAATAGTCCATTCAGTTTGACTTATTTAAGTGCCAAGTCAACAACATCAAGACCTCCAATAACACAGAGAAAACAGATGTCGTGTCTTCTAATGATATTAATAATGGAAACGTGTATTAAACCTCATGCGTGTTCTCCCTGGTAGTAGTAAGTGAGTGAAGAAGCTAAGGAGCATCACATTTAATGCCAAATGACCAACTGCTGCGAGTCGAGTTTGGGGAAAGAGCACAAGTAAAAGAAAAAGCATCACATCACTTTTGTTTACTTATATATTTAGGATTACTCACGTTAACTAGCAGAGCAGCGTGGCTTTTTTTTTTTTTTTTAGCTGGTGTCCGATTACTTACAAAATAACAGTGATCACCTGACAGGCTGGAAGAAGCTGCTGTATTAAGCCAATCAGTGGTCTGCAGTCTCCGTTTAACTCGAGGCTTCGCCGACACGCACACAGCAGTTGCAGAGCCAACGCTGCTTTCTCTGTTTTCCACTGGTCTCCAGAGGCCCCGCTTAGGTCTTCAAGCAGAGCACCCACAAATGCACACAGCTCCAGGACTGCCTCCACGCTGTCCACCTGCAGAGACAGGACAGGATGCATTTACTGGACCAAGCAGTAGCCTTTTGCTCCCCTACTGCAAGGCCATTCACTGACATGGTTCCATCCTGCTCTCTGTATCAGTTACTTCCTGTTTTATTTTGATAGTCAGTCGTCTCATGGGCATTATGTTAAGTTTAGCTTCCTCTGTCTCTTTATGCCTAATTTGTTCCTTGTGCTCCCCAGCTGCCTCCACTCCCCTGATTGCCCTCCGCCTCCCTTTGCCGGTGCATCAGATCACTTTTCCCTGGTGTTTTCTAGCTCCCATGTCTCCCAGTGTTGTTTCCCAGTTTAGATCCTCTAATCTGAGGTTTTCAGTTTCCTTTCATGCCTCATGTTTAGCCTTTTGCACTCAGTTATCGTCCAAATAAGCGGCTCGCCTTTTGTTTGCTCTGCCTGCCTTTTGTACTGCATTTGGGTCCTCACACACCTTGACAACTCACAGTCAGATGTTTCCCTGAACATCTTGCACCAAAACATAATGAACTTGAAACTGAATGAGAAACACCACAGTCAATCTGAGTGTGTGCAAATGTGTACGAGTGACATGTTTAAAGGAACGGGTCCACTGCAACATACAATGTAAAACACATGTTCTAGTCTTTGTACAGTTACCTACAATAACGTCAGTGTGTTACCTGCATGTGTGGAACCTGCTGACAAAGACAGAGCAGCAGTCTTTCAGATACTGGGGACAGCTTTTTCTGGCCCTTGTTTTGGGGGGCAGATCTGGATTCTCCCTGGATGGGCAGCATCACCCGAAGAAGACTTTGTCGAAGGAGCGCGTGCTGGGGTTGCCTGTGAGGTTCGCAGTATAGGTACCGAAGGAAGGGGGCCAGCATGTTGATATACGCCGCTTTATTTCTGTAATGTGTACACACACACACACACACACACACACACACACACACACTGAAGTAATAAGAATCTCAGACTCAAAATATATCATCTCATAATGTCCAATCTGTCTTCAAAGTAATGTACAACACGGTATGACAGGAACTAGTACGGACTCACCTGTCAAGAGCCTTCTGGATAAAGTCATCGATCTCGAACAGCAGCGCTGGCCAGCAGTCCACTCTGTTCTCCAGGGCTGTGATATATGGGTGAGGGCTGTTCCTGCAAGACAATGGGATGGGCCATGAACGCATCACAGATGCAGTATCCCAGCTGTGATTTAAATGACAACAAATCACTCGTCACAGTATCCAGTCAGAGAGACTAAGAATGCCTAAATCCACAGAAGAGCTGTTGGCTTCCTTCTCTCACCACAACCGGTCGCAGCAGATGGCTGCCCCTCCCTGAGCCTGGTTCTGCCGGAGGTTTCTTCCTGTTAAAAAGGAGTTTTTCCTTCCCACCATCACCAAAGTGCTTGCTCATAGGGGGTCATATGATTGTTGGGTTTTTCTCTGTAAGTATTATTATCTACCTTACAATGTAAAGCGCCTTGACGTGACTGTTGTTGTGATTTGTGCTGTATAAATAAAATTGAATTGAATTGCAAGTTCTCCAAATAACAAGTGCAAATTGTTAACACTAAAAACTATTGCTGGTGTTATCTAGCATCTATTCTTTACTATTAGCCAAGTGCTACATATTGTCACGTTTCCAAAATGTACTATATAAATAATCCTCCAACATCCATACTGCGTGCACACAACTGTCATGGTGCTTCCTGGATTTATATTCCAACCGTCACACTCTAAAGACAAAGTTTCATGCAGCTGCCACCTGTACTTATGAAATGATTAGGATTCAAGAATGCTGGAAACATATGGCGCACTCACACGTACCTCTAACCATCGACATCAATGCATCCACCATTAGAGATGCAGCTTTGAATTAAGTGCTGATAAAGAGTCAGATGGTCCCTCTCTTCTTTAGGTGTATGTACTTTAGATGATGAGATATTCAAAGTCATCACAGTTTTACATTATGGAACATTATTCTGAATTATTCTATGTCTAAGATACTTTTCCTAACCAATCATGCGACTGACCTGGTGTCAGTTAACATACCGTTTCCCATCGCACCCACTTTAGTGAGACGTGTTGTTGAAAAATCTTTAAAAAGTCATGTTTTTGAAATGCTACATTTTGTATTGTTAATAAAATATGAGTTTATACAATTTGCAAATAATTCCAGTGTTTTTATTTACATTTCTTTACACCCAAATATTTGGAATTACATTTGTATTTATTTATTTATTGATTGTTGTCAGACACAAGAAACTACAATAACCAATAGATATAAACATCCTGTTGTCTGACCCTGGCTTACACAGAATCATATATCACTTCACTTTTATTGTCACGTCACATGTGCTGGTGCACTGGTACAGCACATGTGAATGCAAGCTTCACAAGCAACAGTGGTGTACAAGATACAAGAAACAGAGCAAAATATAAGAACAGGAGTGTATGTATGCACATTATTAAATATGTATACCAAATAATTAATACGCGCACGCGCACACGCACACGCACACACACACACACACACACACAAAGAATAGGTGCTCATTACAACTAATGTCTCAGGGGAACGTATACAGCGAATATTGCACAACAACAACCAACTGCACCCGTATTACATATTCATTGTTTTTAAATGTATACCCTGCTATTTGAAAATGCATTAAAACACACAATAAACTAGGATACTTTTTTTATTTTAATGCTGGCGACTGCTCCCCCGTAAAAGGGTGAGGGTAAAAATGAGGCTAAATCCCAGGTGAACTCCTCGTGCATTGTTAAGCTACGATCTTACAGAAGGTCAGAGGTTATCATAACAGGGTTAGGATGTCTGTGTGTTGAATCAGTCATTTTCTACGTGTAGGAAGGGAAGGAAGGTCACTGTCTGT
>VOQK01027322.1:0-11205 GCA_015052645.1 Benitochromis conjunctus
CCAGAGAAGCAGAAGAACATCACATCAAGAAGGCCCTGAGTAAATGTGGTTATCCCAGCTGGACATCTGTCAAAGCTGGGAAGGCACCTAAAGAAAGCTCCAGCTGATCCAGGAGTGAAGGACAACCGCTGCCTAAGTGAAAACCCGTAGTGATCCCGTCTGTGTCAGGAGTATCAGAACAGCTGAGACGCAGTTTTTCTAAACACCGCGTCTCTGTGGCTTTAAACCCCAAAACACACTGTGCCAACAATTGGTCCACCCCAAGGATCGGGTCCCCCGACACAAACAGAGTAATATAGTGTACGCTGGTAAGTGCCAGGAGGATTGCCAGGATTTATACATCGGGGAAACCAAACAACCTCTGGCTAAGAGGATGGCACAACGCAGAAGAGCTACCTCGTCAGGCCAGGACTCTGCAGTCTATTCACACCTACAGGCCAGTGGACACTCTTTCAATGATGAGGAACCTGCCTGCAGGTATCAGGCTGTGATGTTCTCCTCTGTGGAGACACCTGATTGTTCTCTCATTTTAGTTTTAGTACTTTTAAATGCTTATATAAAAAAACACCTGAGGCATTGGCTGCATTTTTAGATAAATAGTTATACATAATTTTAATGTTTACAAAATTTGTGCATAAGTTTTTTTAAATGTACACTTTATATTTGCATTTTTGTGGTTTTGACAGTAAAAAGTTGAACTTTTTCTCTACTTGGTTTTTGTGTGAGTTCAGATCAGTTGTGTTAATAGTGTGTCAATGAAAAGAGAACTGTAAATTCAGACATGTGAGGTTGTGCTGAAAACAATGAGACCAAACAAGACGAGGCAAATTCATTTAAAAGGTCAAATCAAACTGCAGTTGAGCAGTTACACGCTGCTGAAAAATGCTTCGTGTCTGTGCAGATTTCTGACATTTTGTGTAAGTTTAAGCAACAACTTGATTGTTTCTGATAAACAATCGCCTCATGTTGTGTAGCTTTCTATATTTTATGCTGCATACTCATTTATAATATAAATCTATACAGAACATAAAGTCAAAATGTTTTATGTAACTGAAATGTTTAATCACCCGGGCTACAGAAAATAAAGTTATAGACTATATTTATATGATGTACTTTTGATGTATTACAACCTTATATAATGCGTATTACAGCCTGCATATGTGTAAAAAGTAACGTCCCTCACGACCGGGGTACAGCCCCTCGGCAGGCTTCCAGATGCTGACCAATCCTAGCTAGCAGCTGTGGCTGCTAGCTATGTCATTTTATCAAATGAGCTGAAGAACTGGCAACAAACAGAAAACACACCAAGTCTAAATCTAAACACGTAATTAACCACATTAATACTTAATACATAAATGTGAAATGTTATATTAATACTGAGAAATCTGCTCAGTTATTTTAAAAAGGATAGAAAGGACCAGCTGTGTGTTGGCTCTGTGAGGTTACAGCAGCATCTTACTTCACGTCTTTTCAACATTAGAAAAACGTCCCACAGGGTTCAGTTTTGGGTCCACTATGCTTTAATTAGACATGAACGAGTTACCAGACAGCTGTAAAGATGCTGAATGTAAAACTGTAAAAACCGTGAATAATGCAGCGCTAACGACAGGAAATCAACACAGAGATGAGCAGGAAGTCTCTAAAGAATCAGCTACATCACATCAGTACCGTCAGTGTTCTCCGTCTTTGGACCACAAGCCTTTGACTGTGAGACACAAAGTCCAGTTAGTCCGACTGATGAAGACGAGGGTGAACTGCTGATTTCTGCTGGTCTGCTTCACAAAGAGCATGAAGTCTTAGTTTTCCTCAGAGACAAAGCTGCGTGGCTCCCGACACCAGCTTCATCCACAGAGGAAACCCACAGCAGCGCAGATGTCCCCGTGTTTGGCGGCATTCATCAGTTTGTCTCAGATTTATGACAGACGACGAAGAGTTAAATGAGCGATATAATCTCACATGTTACTCTGCAGATTATCACACAGTATGACGTCATTTATTTCTCTAATAGTAATCAGCTAAGTACCTATCAGAGCTTTAATTCACACACCACAGCTCTTCTACAAACATCTAAACCTTAACCGTTACTTAATGTTATGATTACAAAGAAAAAAATAGAAAACTTCACATCATTATAAGAAGCGTTATTATTATTACAAGATTGATTTTCTCCTTTGAAGTGACAGGACTGGGCCTCCATATTTACCTGGAGACCAGGTGAAGGTGAACATAGGCCTCCCCAAACCACACATCAGATTTCAGCCTCCCTCAGGGGAACAGCAACAGCTGAGGAAGACGAGTTTTCATCATCAGCAATAATCAGAAATACTGAGAACAATTTTTAAAACGACCCACATTCCACCTGGTGTCTGCTGCCGAGGAGCCAGAACATGCCGTCCATCAGAGAGGTCCATCTGAGCCAGCGTCAAAGACCTGAGCGCCGTTAGCATCGCTGGGGAGGAACCCCCCACCATCGTCGTCAGACGGCCGAGCTGCGTGAGAGCAGATGGCCAACCTGAACACCAGCTCTGAGGGTTTCAGTTTTCTGTCACACGATTTCAAAGAGCTCATTGGATTTCTCTGAATTGCATAAAATCTGCTGCAGTCGGTGAACATAATGAAATATTCTATCAAAGAAACGCTGGAAACGCTAAACATTCAGTTTTACACTTCCTGGGCAGGCGACCTGCAGTTCCGCTAACATCCACTAGAGACAATAAAATAACTGCATGGCTCCAGGTTTATGTGGCCTGCTACATATGAGGGCGTGGCCTCTTTGACTGACGGATGGATGGTGACACAGGCAGCTGTGGCTGCTAGCTATCTGCTAGGTTTCAGACCATTAATACGCCTGCTGTGAGATTACTCTACTAACAGACGTGTGAGAAGGCGGGGCAAGAGTTTATTATCGTCATCTTTATTTATAAAGCACTTTAAAACAACCACAGCTGTGCTGTACATTGGAACTAAATGAAAAAAATTACATAAGGGATAAATAAAAACCAAATAAAAGAAAAAAGTTAAATAATTAATTATTATATATGTCTCACTGAGGTCAAAAACCCAAGAATAAAAATGGGTTTTAAGACGTGTTTAAAAAGTGGACAGTGAAGAGCCCTCTCTAACATGCAGAGGCAGGTTATTCCATGATAGAAAAGGCTCCGCCCCCTCTGAGCTTCCTCCTGGATCTCAGTACTTCCAGGAGCAGCTGGTCAGCTGACCTGAGAGAGCGACAGGGTGTGTAGGGATGAAGAAGCTCAAAGAGGTAAGGCGGGGCGAGATTGGGAAGGCATTTAAAACCAAACATAAGAATTTTAAAATGAACTCTAAAAGACACAGGCAGCCAGTGCAGTGAGGCCAGGACAGGGTTATATGCTCTCTATTACCACTTCCTGTTAGCAGTCGTGCCGCGGCATTTTGAACCAGCTGCAGACGTGAGCGCAACGACTGACTCACCCCCACATGCAGTGAGTTACAGTCGTCCAGGCGGGAAGAAATAAAAGCATGGATCACTGTTTCAAGGTGCTGCCTGGAGAGAAAAGACTTCACTCTCGCCAGTCGCCTTAAATGATAAAAACTGGACGTGACCACTGAAATCCAGTTTAGGTGTTCATTGGATGTAACTGAGCACTGGTTAGCAGGCAACTGCATCTGTGCGAAGCTCCCATACAGTCTGTGATAACAAACTTAGCTGTTATTCAAATATGGCCACTTCAAACCCAACATGGCACCAACATCAAGTTCCAACTATCCAGAAACCAACGGACGACATCCAACGTTTATACATTGGCTACAATATAAAGATTATCAGATGGGCTGATAACTACACAAACTACAGGGCGCTGCTTAAACTCAGCTACTTCAAATGTTATCAGGGTGTTAAAAGATCATTATGAGTCATCATCACCGCCATATTTAAGGCCTGGCCGAGCCACGTTGTCCATCCGCCACAGGACACGTGTCCAGCTAATTTAACCCGAACCTCAGCCTCATCGGGTAGTTTTGGTGCCCTAATTTCACCAGACAGACAGACAGAAGTAAACCAAAAGTCTGACATGGTTAGTCCAGCCAATGAATGAGCACCAAGCTCTCCATTAATTTAGTGAGGTGATAACAGCCTGCTGAGGCAGCTAACAGGTACATAGGGATGGCTGCTGATTCGCCCTGTGAACTGTCACATCACAAATGAAGTACTTTGGATTTGGGAAAAGTTCTGATTTCAGTCGGAAGGATTTAACTGAGGCTAAATTATACGGTCATGTTTTCAGTGGAGACGATGCGGTCCGGGTCTGTCAACCTGGACCGCCCTCGGACAAGAACCGCAAGGCCGGATGGTCAGAAAGGTCTGGAGGAAACGGCAAGGAAGGCCGAAGACCGGCCTCTGGACAGCAGCGGGCTCTTCCAGTGCACCTTCATGTGGTGCCTCAGGTTGGACTTGGAGGAGAAGCGCTTGTTGCACTGCTGGCAGGAGAACGGCTTCTCCTTGGTGTGGATGCGGCGGTGGCAGATGAGCGCCGTGGACACCCTGAAGGACTTCCCGCAGTCGGGGCACTGATACCGCTTGGGCTCAGTGTGGATGCGCTGGTGATTCTTCAGGGACATCAGGTTGGGGAACTCCTTCTGGCACGAACTGCAGAAGTAGGTCCCAGTCTTGTGGCTGTTCTTGTGGTTGAGCAGGGAGCTGGCGTGGCGGTACGAGCGACCACACTGGCCGCAGACGAAGCTCCTGGAGCTGCTGCTCGAAACCACCGGTCTCAGATCTGGGAGGAGAGAAACACGAAGGTTTCAGTTCAGGGTAACCCACAAAGGGGGTGTCTGTCGGCTCTGAAGCTCACTGTCATATCAGCCAATCAGAGTCGGAAATTTATGATGTCACTCCAATTTTCCAACCAGGAAAAGCTGGAAAACACGCAAAACTTCTCTCTGGAAATTTGAAACGAGTGGCTCAAGTGTGCCATTTATCAGGGACGGAAACGATTTGCCGTGATGTGTTCACGTCACAGCGACGAGGACGACCAGCCACCGAATACGAAGCAAAGCTGGAGCATTTATTTTTACGGCGTGTTCTGATGCAGTCATCCCGAGCTTCATTCAGGTAACACTGGTGGGAAATATCAAAACAGTAACACCTGTGTTACACCTGTCATGCACTGCCTGCAGCGCCTGCGATTGGCTGCTTCAGTACATCTTACTTTGTCTGCTCAGCTCCACCATCAGAGCAACACAGGCACACCTGCACAGGTGTTACTGCTGACAGCAGTGTGAGCCACGTGAACACAGAAATAGGCTACATATGGATTTAGTGCAGGAGTATAATGAACGGCATCACGTGCGCCCGCTTTGGATTCTGGCGCTCACAAGATTTTTCTAAAACAGGAATTAAAGTCACAGTGAAGCATTTCATTACAAACTGATAAACACGGAAACAGCCTTTGTGAAAATGTATCACACGACTGACGACATGAATGCTAAAACACTTTTTATGATCACGTTACAAAAGTTTCTTTGTGTGAATTATAGAGCACTTTGTCACTGTCAACATTAGAAGTGTAGAGGATAAACACATGAAGTAAATCCTCAGAGAAACACCAGAAAATTACAAAATCATTTAACAAACATCATCATTGGTGCCTTAAAACGGGGGCGGGAACTCCAGGCCTTGAGGGCGGGTGTCCTCGGGTTTCACATGTGTCCTTGAAACAAAAACACATCTATACCTCAGCGACACGATCATCTTTTTACCAAAGCTGCATGTTTGCTCTTATTATGAACTCATGATAATTTAATAACACCTTCAGCCGAGAGTCCAAAGATCCATAACCATCAGCGATGACACAGTACAACCTTACATACACCATGTATGACTGACCTTTGTGACTCTGTGCCGGTAGCTTCTATATGTCACGACTCACTGATGCCAGATTATAGTGTGACTTATAGACTTATAACTAGTAAGTAATTAAACACATGTAATAATGAATAAACATCATTTGTGGGGTAAAAACTGCAGTTTTTCCTTCAGTGAGTGAAACATGGATATTTTATTAACAGCAGCTGTGTGTGTCACAAACATTACACTCATACAGGTGTGTGACTTTACTTCTCCCACGCTGTGAAAACCTTCAGCACTCTGACTAAAAGGTGGAGATGCGTTCCAGAGGGTCTGCACCACCTTCCTGCTGACACCAGCGCAGGTGGCGTCCGGGACGCCGCCATGGGCGGAGTGAAAACACCGAGCGTCACTGTGTTTTTCAGCTATTTATTTTCAGTACTCAGCAGTAGGGTTATAGTTTATGGACAAGATCTTCTGTTACGAAATGAATTATCAAAACATAGTTTATAAAAGTGTATAGTAAGCATTACATATATATGCATGGAAAGCAAAAGTTAGAAGTCAAACAAAAGAAAAAAAAGTGAGGGGGGGGGGGGTAATAGTTGTTCCAAACCAGTCCTCCTCTTCTTCTTCTTTACAAAATAGCTGAAATGCAGGTGGGAAGTGTGACACAGAGAAGAGCAGGCGTGGTGAGGACAACCAGACGGAGGGTGGACATTTATTACTTCTGTGTTCTAGATCACACGGACTCCTACAGCACTTGACGGTCACTGCACGGCTTCACTTTTAACTTTTCTTTTTTAAACTAGCACCAGTGCTGAAAACACACACGCGCACACACACGCACACACTTCCCAAACAATTAAATAAAAAGGAACAAAACACCAATAAATACAGGAGGTTACCATAAAGAGGAACAGAAAGGTCGGCGAGCGCGCCGAGGCGTCCCTTTCAGTCTGATTTGATGAAGCGGAAGAGGAGGAGATAAATATGGAAGAAGAGAGGGATGAAGGAGTGTCACATCATCACTCGAGAAAGAAGGCAAGAAGAGCATCTCTGGCGTGTTTCAGGTCCTTGGTGGAGTCCACAGAGAGGGGCATTGTGGGTAAAAGGAGGGGAGGGGGTGTTTACATCAACACAGCTCTAAACTCACATCCTAAACACTAGCGCTGTCCATTACAAGTGTTAATAATAATAATAATAGTCATATAAATAAATGCATTACTACATGATCTGTCATCTTTTTTCCTTCTTGCAGAAACGTTGAGTTCGTGCAGCCGCTCGCCTCCCGCCGCTCACGCATTGCCTTTTTGTTTTATCAGTCAGTCTGATTGGGGCTGGAGAGAGGGGGAGGGGAGGGGGTCACTTCCTGTTCATACGTGTGGACGTAATGAGCGAGAGCGGACAGTTCGACACGGAGCTGCTGGTTTCCTGAAAGCTTTTTGCACTGCAGTTACACCTACTGAACACCAGGGTGCAGCGGGGTTTGTTTTAACTGCGAACAGCTGAGAGGTCTGAGTGTTGTCATGGAGATCGATCAGAGGGGGTTTGTGTTGCCCCGTGGAGTTTTTTTATGAAAATTGAAGGATTTTTATTGGTTCTTGCTGAGATTTCCACTTCCTGTGACTCCCACGGTTTACAGGGTCCCATCTGCGGCGAGCGATAAAAAGCTGCTAGTAGGTTCCGGGTTTAACAATGTGCCTTAAAACCGCGATCTACGTAATGGCCACCAGGAGGCGATACCTGCAGACAGCGATAAAACGGTCCTCTTTCCTCGTTAAACACCTTCAGTTGAGATGGAGGTGTGGTGGCAAGACAACAGGTGACATCACCCCGCTACGCTTGTCTTCTGGCTTGTGGCGCTGTGACATCACACTCACAGAATTGTGTTTTAATACAAGAACTGTAAAAATAGAATCTACCATCTCAAGGATTTCTACCTAAAACCAGACGAGAGCTCGAGCGCGCCCCCCTGTGAGACAGGAAACCCATGCGGGGGGAGTTCTCTGGGTTTGTTGCGTTAATGCCATCAGTTAAAAACAAATCCTTCTGGAACTGAAACAGAGCGGACCTCACGATCACGATTATCTAACATTAACTCGACTTCTCGTCTGTTTTCTGCGTTTCGAGTGAACGTGAGCTTAGAGCAGCTGGATTTATGACCATAGACAAACGAGAGGTCAACACGCAGCAGAACGATCACTGTGCTTCCATAATCGCCCAATTCTGATTTTATTTTTTTGTGTTCACTGCTCTCTCGAAGCTGTGCGATCACGCCATTGTCGCCACGTTCAGAGTCCAGCGGTGGGTCAAACAGCTGGAGTCAGTTTGACTGACAGGTTTATTTTAGGGTCTGTCGTTAGAACAAAAGCCATTTGGAAGCTCAGTCTTTCAACTCACTTTGAACCGTTCGACACCTTCATCCACCAAAACTTTCTTTTTTTGCTGCACTGAAAACGAAGCGACACCTAAAACGAGAAAAAAGGGAAGCAGTCGTCTTTCCTGCTGATGTTCCTGAGTATTTCCTCCAACCTCCGCCTTCAGGAAGTCTCTAATCTATAAATCTGTAAATGGAGCTCGAGCAAAGGAAGCCAACGTTATAAAATACTGACAGTTAATTAACCTTTAATATTTAACAGTGAAAGGATAATTAACGATGTGTAGTGATCAGCTGCGTGTACAGAAACTGTCTTACACGACGCCGAGACTGCACCGTTAACCTTTGTGTCAGTTTAGGAAAACAAATATCATTTGTGTTAAAATACAGTCACTTTTTAACGGTTCGTGAGGCTGACATGGAGGCAGACGAGACCCAAACTATAACCGAAACACAACTTATTACTCGTGACTTTGTGCAAACGTCTGAATACGTTCAGTTAGTTTGGCGGACTTGGACTTCCTCCGTGTTGCTTTATACTTGGATCAGGTTCAAATGAGTCAAGCTGTGTTTCCTGTTAGTGTTCAAAATGTCTGCTGATTGGTGAGGAAATGTGATGAAAGGTGAAATTAAATCACCTGTATGTACAGTTTCCTAAATGAAAGGTCGGACCGACCCCATTTAAATAAAGTTTAAATTATATAAAAAACTGTATATAAAATCAGACTGAGGTATGAACTCTGCTGGTGTGATTTAACCTTCATCTTATGGAGACGCCCTGTTGCTGCCCGTTAGTGGGCGGTAAAACGGTCCACGCCCACTCCAACAGCCACTTTCACGTGAGAACGTTTGCTTTGATCATATGACACATGTTCTGATTGCCGCTTTAGCGTGTTCACAATCAGGACGCGCTACAGGAAGCCTGAAAACCCCCGTTTTAAAAACTGATCGCGTCTTTAATCAAACTGTCAGGCGCTACGGGACAAAGGCAAATTTAAACCGCACGTGAGTCGCAGCGGTCTCTCAGCTCCGGGTCCACACGTGTGAACAAGAAGTCAGGAAGTGGTGACCGCTGCAATACACAAGAAGACACGCGCACGCACACGCACACGCACACACACACACACACACACACATTTAAAGCAGCCCCTCTGAGTCCAAAGTGTCTGTGTTCAGTCCTAAAAGTTCCCACAAGTCATTGCTGCTTCCCGGCCAAAAGCATTAAGGTATAAAACACAAATCTGGCCTGCACGCTGATGATTAAAACAGTCCGTCCAGACCGGATTAAAAACACTGTGACGAAGGCCACGGGAAGAAAATGTCCTCTAAACACCATCGGAAACAGGATGAATCAATCAGACTCCCGCTCTCCATCATGTGGGCACTCAGAGCCCCCAACAGTCGTCGCCACGAGACCCACGAGTCTTTGAGAAGCAGTCTGGGCGCAGCTCGATGGCTGCTGTCCCGTGGGGCGCCAGTCCATGGTGAGGAAACATCACAAGGCAACAATGCAGCAGGGAGTCAGTCCAGTCTGCCTGTCAGTCAGCGTGCAGGGCAGCACAGCACTCTATGAGAGGGTGTGTGTGTGTGTGTGTGTGCGGGGGGGAGGGGCGTCATGTCATCACACAGTCTGTCCTCCACACACACCACAGCCACACATGGTCAATGAGGAAAGCTACGCTACATTTTTGGCACCTCCACAAACCTCGGCATGTGACCCCCACCAACACCATCATTATCATCATCAACACCACCTCCCCCCACCCTCACCCTGCAGCTTATATGAAGGGGCCACCAGGCATACCCAAGAAGTTGGGCGCGCCCATGGACATGGGTGGAGGCGCCGTTGAGCCGCTCCAGTGCACCTTCATGTGGTGCCTCAGGTTGGACTTGGAGGAGAAGCGCTTGTCGCACTGCTGGCAGGAGAACGGCTTCTCCTTGGTGTGGATGCGGCGGTGGCAGATGAGCTGGGTAGACACCCTGAAGGACTTCCCGCAGTCGGGACACTGGTAGCGTTTGGGCTCAGTGTGAATGCGCCGGTGGTTCTTCAGGGACATCAGGTTGGGGAATTCCTTCTGGCACGAGCTGCAGAAGTAGGTCCCAGTTTTGTGGCTGTTTTTGTGGTTGAGCAGGGAGCTGGCGTGGCGGTACGAGCGACCGCATTGGTCACAGACATGGGACTTGAAGACCTCACTGTTGCCTCCTGGGCCGCGGGCTTTGACCACGCTGCTGGGGTTGAGTCCTTGCTCTTGCATCAGTGTGAGGTCCAGGCCCGACCCCCAGCCCAGTTCCTGGGAGCCCCCTGGGCGGGGCTGCTGGGTTCTGGGCTGGCGGGGCTGCGGCGTCTGGCCGTGAGTAATCTCCATGTGGAGCCTGAAGCTAGCCTGTGTGGGAAAGGCTCGTTGGCAGGACCGGCAGGTCAACTCCCGCTGCTTCTGGTGGACACGCCGGTGGTTGTAGAGCTGGGAGGAAACTCGGAAGGCCTTTCCGCAGTCGTGGCATCGGTGGCGCCGCGTCTCAGAGTGGATACGGCGATGGTTCTTCAGGGCAAGCAGGTTGGAGTAGGTCTTGAGGCACACAGCGCAGTGGTAGATGCCAACAGTATGGGTGTTCTTGTGGTTGAGGAGGGAGCTGGCGTGGCGGTAGGAACGGCCGCACTGATCACATCTGTGCAGGGACAAACAAAGAAGAAGGGGGGTGGAGAAGAGAGGAAGGGAGATTAGCAACGGAACATGGATGTCAGGTTTCACTGTTGTGGCCAAATTCATCTGGTTACCACTTTTTCTGGAGAAGTATTTCAAGTATTTTTACTAGTCATCAACTAAGATGTTACACATACAGGTATATGATCTGAAATCCGGCTCAAAGCTTTCAAAGAAGTCTACAAAGTGGTGTACCATTAATGATTTCTACAGAGGTGATAGGGGAAAGGACTGCTGGGTGGGTGGGTGGGTGAGGGAGGGAGGGACACAGGAGAAACTATAGAGAAACAAGTGTA
>VOQK01027322.1:11225-26510 GCA_015052645.1 Benitochromis conjunctus
AGGGGGGGGGGGGGGAAGGGTGGGGGGGGGGGGGGGGGGGGTGAGGGAGGGAGGGACACAGGAGAAACTATAGAGAAACAAGTGTAGGGTAACTGGAAGGTATCTGCTGCTCCCTGCACTGCACAAATAAAACAACCTTCTGTCTCAGCCTTCTTTGGATACTGAATGTAGTGATGAGAAACCATCAAACATGCCCAAAGAACCACTACCGTGTATCAAGAGTCCTGTAGGTGTTAAGACTGGTGACCTGTGGACATGTGCAGTGCAGCTAGCTCCAAATACTTCCTAATCTTCCCTTTCAGACATCAAAATGCAACAGCCCCATCACAAATCTGCAGTTTCTAGTCTATTAGCTAACTAGTGTCAGAATAAACACAAAGACTGCAATCAAAATCAGAACAGAAGCAAGGAACACACAACATCAACACTTCAATATGCTGCACACAAAATACTACTTAAAGAGTTCGAAGAAAACAAAGCATGTAAACAGTACATCTGAACATGACATGTTTGACTGAGGCTAGCCTAAAAATGTGTGATATATGCTAACTGTAAGCAAACGGGGTTGACTTATCTGGTCTCTCCACTAATTCAATTTGTCCAAACTTCAGAAAAATCCGAATTCCGGCACGCGTATGGTCCCAAGGAAGCCGGATTGGAGATCATATACCTGTAATAGACATGTAGAGACCTAAATTTATCTTCACTATTTGTTTGTTTCAACTTCGAAGAATCACAAACAACTGACGAGAACTCACGTGTACCGACACTCTTCGCCCTCTCCCGTGGGTGCAGTGGCCTTCCTCCTGACTTCCATGCCTACCTGGTTGTCCCCGCAGCGGTGCCTGGCCAGACCGGACCTCCCCTGGAAGCTCTTCCCACAGGTGGGGCAGCCAAAGGGGGTGGCGCCTTCCTCGTGGACTTTCTGGTGGTTGCGGAGGAACCTGGCCAGTCGGAAGGCTTTCCCACACGTGTGGCAGATGTGCTTTTTCCGCTGCGTGTGGATGCGCATGTGGTTGCGTAGCGCCATGTAGTTGGTATAGGGCTTGTCGCAGAAGTTGCACCTGAAGTTTCCAGTCTTGTGGGTGTGCTTGTGGTTCAGCAGGGAGCTGGCGTGTTTGTAAGCGCAGCTGCACAGGTCGCAGGCATAGGGCCTCTCGTCAGAGTCCATGTCTACCGAGTTCTTCTCTGTACTGATGGTTGTGGAGGTGTTGGTGGAGGATGATGAAGGCAGGTGCTGGGCTGGACAGTCATGAGCCGCAAGCTCATCAGCTGTGGCAAAGCCTTCGCAGCAGCCGTCGCACTCAAAATCCATCTGAGCGCCGGGGCCTTGTGGGCCTTTGCACAGGCCAGCTGTAGTGTGGGTAGCGAGCTGCCTTTGGGTGCGGAAGCCCTTGCCGCACTCTTGGCAGTTGTGCTTCTTTTGCGCAAAGTGGAGACGAAGGTGGTTTTTCATTGCCAGCCTGTTGGGGTATGTAGAGTTGCAAACATTGCAGTGGTACTCTCCAATTTTGTGAAGGTTCTTGTGATTGGCCAGGCTGCCTGCATGGCGGTAGGTCTTCCCACATTCTTCGCAGGCAAACGGCCGCCGTGCACTTTCGGCAGGATCAAACTTCTGGGGTCTGGAAGTCCCGGCTGACGAGTAGGGCTTTTTGAACCCTTGGTGGCTGTATTTGACCCCCATCACCTGGCCCTTCGATGGCTCCCCTCTCATAGTCTGCATTTGAGATGGGTCAGGCTGCTGGAAGCGAGAACCGTTTGGGCCGGTCCGAACAAGGCCTTTGGCTCGGTGTTCTTCATGGAGACGGAGATGGTTGATCAACTGCTTTTGGATCTTGAAGGCTTTTCCACATTCCTCACACTTGTGCCTGTAGCAAAAATGGGCAAAGATGAAGAAAAGAACAAACAAACAACAAAATCTCTTTCAATACATTTCAAAAGCAATATGACCCTTTGTAGGGATTTCTAGGGTGGCCTAAGTCAGAGTCCTAATAAGGTTAGCAGTTCTCAGTGGTTTTACTAATCTAGGACACCCTACCTACTTTGGCAACAATTCTCTTGTATTTCAAAGCTTAGATGAAAACCACTGAAAATGTTTTCCAGAAATCTTACTAACAAAAATTTAAAAATTCTATGCACTTTGACAGAATGAGATCTTTCAGTATAAACTTTATCAGCCAAACAACATAGCAGCTATAATTTGTCACATGCCTCAAATTGGTGCTCAGTACTTATAACCGTAAAATATTTACAAAATTTACATAAAAATAAACAAAAAGTTATTAACATCTTTATTTACAAAACAAGAATAACGTGATTATTTTGGATTTGACCTCTAGTAGGGACTACCATTAACTGTTTTTAATTTAAACTTTTTAAAGAATTTGTCGAGAGACATTTGAAACTGGCAGAAGGCCTACCTCTTTAAGTCAAAGTGGGTCCTTTGGTGATTCTTAAGAGCCAGCAGGTTGTAGTAACGTTTTTGGCACACAAGGCAGCGGAAAACACCAGTCTTGTGGGACTTCTTGTGGTTAAGGAGAGAGCATGGGTGTCTGTATCCTCGTCCACATTGGTCACACTTGTGGGGTTTGTCACTCTGATCAACCATTGGCCTACGTCCATCTGCGCCAACGTCACAACTTCTTCCGGCAACACCACCGCCAGCGCCATCTCCTCCAGACATCCCTTTGGCTCCATTTAGGCCGGGCTTGTTCAACGAGTTAGCACGATTCTTCCCAGGGCACAGGTGGGTGATCAGGTGGTGGCGGTCGGCGAAAAACATGCCACAGTCAACACAAATGTGGTTCCGGCCATCCATCTTTTCGTTGGCGTTGGCTGAACTCCCTGCAATACCCTGTTGCTGACCATCTGGCCTTTGGGGTCCATGGATTAACTGATGATTCAGGAGATCTTGCTTTCTGGCAAAAGTCTGGCCACAGGTAGAGCAGATCATCCTCCAGTCCTGCTGTAGGTTGGAGGGTCCTGGCCCCGTAGGGTTGTTGGCATGACTACGCAGGTGACTTCTGAGGGCTCTCAGACTAGCATAATGGTTGCCACAAACCGAGCACTGATACACCTCTCCATCATCATCGTCATCTTTGTCATTGCTTCCCATTCTCTTGCCTCCACTTTGAGGATACTGTCGTTGATTGCTGCCTTCTTTCAGGCTGCTGGAGCTTCCAGCAGGCAGCGAGGTTCCACTGGAGCTGTGGTAGTTCATATTCCCCATAAAACCATTGGACATATTGCCCTGCTGCTGCTGTTGGCCACGGCGGGGACACATGTGTGACTTGATGCCAGAAACATCGCCATACATCTCACCGCAGTCGGCACATACGTGTCTGTCGGCTTGCCGGTGAGCAGAGCTGCTCTGCGAGAGTGAGCTGCCATCAAAGCGATCATGGAACTCAAGAGAGTCTAGCCCACTGCTGTGGCCCCCGTCTGGTACAAAGTGGGCAGCATCGCCAAGATTTCCTGGCAGGGAGATTGGAGTGGTGGCACCACTACCTTCCTGGACGTAGCTCTGCTGTGAGTCCAGAGTCAGGGGCTCTGGGGATAGCCAGTCATTGCTGTCATTGTTAATAGGCTGATTTGAAGGACGACCCTTGTGGCTTCGTAGGTGGCTATGTAATGCTGCCAGGTGAGGGTACTGCTTACAGCAGATGGTGCATTGGTAGTGGCCTGTTTGGTGGCAGCGTTTGTGGTTGACAAGGCTCCCCGCATGCCGGTAACTTTTGCCACACTCCGCACACTTAAAGCGCCGCTCTTCGTCATCAGGAGAATTAGCCTGGGGCACACGACCTCCTGACGGAGAGGACACCGAGCCCTGGGATCCTGAACTTAGAGTCTCTGAGTTGAGGATGGAGCTGTCCTGACTGTGGGAGGGAGGGTGGGGATCATGGGTTAGATAATGGACTTTCAGTGTCTCCAGATCTGGGTGTCCCGCGCCACAGTATGCACATGTATAGATGGGGTTATTGACTGGAGGGCCCATAATGGGATCATAGGGACCCCTCTTCTCAGTCGGCAGGGGTGGCAGAGGCAGAGGGTCCCCCAGCGCTGGCGTGTATGCCGGGGATCGAACGGCACTCAGATTATGAGGCATGATGCCTGGAAAACTCCGCGACAGGCTGAGGGTGGGTGAAGCAGTGTTATGCAGCAGGATGTGTTCTTGGAAATCTGCCTTATTTGGCAATGCTACCTGGCAGAGGTGGCAGAAACAGGATGTGGTGTCGTCACTTTGAGATGACTGGGTGCCAGTGCTGCGCTCCGAGTCGTGGAGGCTGCTGCTGCTACTACTGCTGCTCACCATTGAGGCCCCAGGGGTCTTGAACTTCGAGTGAGTTCTCTCGTGGCTGTTTAAGGCAGCCAGGTTGCCAAATTGTTTAAAACACACAGAGCACTTAAAAGTTCCTTGTTGGTGACACTTTTTGTGGTTCACCAGGCTACCGTGGTGCCGGTAAGTTCTGTCACACTGATCACACTTGAAAGGTCTGTCCCAAGCGTCGTCGGATTCAGGGGAGCCTTTTTTTCCGTGTTCGTCTGTCTCGTGGCTTTGCAGGACACTATGTCCCATACCACTATTGTTCAAATGGGAGCGCCCAAACCCGTCCGAGAGGTCCTGGGTGAGACCGTAGTCCCTCTCCTCGTGGCTGGCTTCTTCAGGCACTTCCTCGCTCTCTTCCTCTGTGTGTGCACTACTAGGGGATAAAGTATGGATCCGTAAGTGATTTTTCAAAGCCACTGCATTGGGCAGCGTACGTGTACAAACAGGACACTGGAATGAGCCAACTTCGTGAGATTTTTTATGATTGGCTAGACTAGCTGCGTGTTTATAAATTCGTCCACACTGTTCACACTCAAAACGACCGGTCTCTTCTTGCTGATAATGTGCTTTCATATGTTCTAGAAGACTTGGAGTACTCGGGCAAACCATATCACATTCTTTACAGGGGAAACCCTTGGCACGACTCATATCATGCATTGCCATAGTACTCTAAAGCAAATCGGTTGGAGGGAATCACAGTTCACAACAGAGCAATGAACAGTGATGTTGAGGAGGTGGGGGAGGAAATGGTAGGGCTTAGCTCTTTAGCTGAGGGCAGCGGTGGAGGCCATTTTCTCCCTGGGAGCTGTCAGTGCAGGTCAATCAAGGCCCACCCCGGGAGGTGGCGGGCCTGCGGGGGTCACACCGGCCAATGAGGTATCACTGTGGAGAAAAGAAAAAAAAAAGAAAAAAGGACAAGGTTATTCAAAGACTAACTTAGCTTTTTTTTTTTTTTTTTTATCTCAAAGTTTAGTCCAAGTCTCTCAGTTTAAGCTTTAGCTATTTGCTATTGATTATAACAGAGTCTCAAAATGACAGGGATATTTAGGAAAGCCCTATAAAGATTATTTAAGATAGTTTGCTTCTATGCTCTGTTACCATTTTTATTTTGTTAATTACGCTTTTGCGTCACAAATTATATAGATGGGAACAAAAATTATGCCAATGGATAGTGATCTTGAGGACCAGCAATAGTCTGAGTGATCACTAGCAGCCTGTTAATCACAACAATTAAGTAGCACAGTTGCACAAGCATCAGCTGTAGCCTTAATAAAGTGTCAGACCAAAGATTTCAATTTAGTTTAACTGGAAGACTCTAGAAATAAATTGTTTTTGATTATTCCGATAAATTACCATCATATGGATGTAAATTCCTTGTCAGAAAAAAATAGGCCGTAGGTAAGTGCTTTAAATCTTCATGTTATCTGAAGGCCATCAGATCGCGATATCTATGGTTGCAAAAACATTTCCTGTCTTATAGAAACTAATTTCTTAGCTGATATCTAAAAATGTCTTGCAGAGTTCATGGACTCAGTCATTCTGGGTCATACTGTTCAAAAATGACTTCTATCTTGTAAGTTTTGGACAGGACAACCCGACTTGTGAACGGGTCGGACTCGAACCCGGGAATCCGGCCATATGGCATACCAGCTGAGCTAAACCGGTGGCCAGACCTGAAAGATTTTAAAACCAGTTTAGTCGTCTTATAATACTGATTCCTTTGATTCCACACTTCAGGTGCCCTTCTGCCTCCAGATTCATTTAAATGTGGCAACACTGATTTAAAACTAGTATACCCACTCCAATGTGTGAGGCCACCCAACTCCATTTACATTTCAAAAGAGAAATATTCAGAAACTATTTACATATTTACATTTCCACAAGTTTGAAAATGTCCTGCTTTTCAGTGTCAGTAAAACTGAGAGGGGAAAAAAATTAAAAAGGGTATTTTTCACTCATTAGACACGACGGTTTGATTAAATTGTGCCTCGATCAAATAGTTTGGCGTTTTCTGTAAGGACCACGGTGGGATGCAGTCTAACCGATCATGTAAAATCCTGGACTTTACACGTATGACTGAAAAAACAGAATATCAGTGATGCAGGACCTGATCCGCTTCACTGGGCATTTCACTGCCTATAAAACTACAAACGCAACCCCAGCATTGAGCACAATGTAAATACCCACAAATAATCACTGTGTCGTTTCGATTAAATTCAGACCCATCACGCAGGAGGAGTGAATTTTGTGAATTATGCGTGGATGGCAGCATGGCGCTCACTCAACGCTTCTTTGGCCAAACGAGGGAGAAGAAAATGAGACACTTAAAGAGGACATGCTCAGCTCAGCCAGTAAAAGACAAGAAAGCAGTGAGAGTGGACACGCTGATGCTGCAGATCAATCGGCCCTGTTTGGGTTTGCTGGGAGTGAAAATGCTCCGAAGCTGGTTCATTTTATGATTCCAGCAGAAGTTTGTGTTTCTGCTGGTTTTGGAGGCGTGAGGTTCAGGTTTGTTCAGACGTCACGTGACCATGAGCGCTGCGCCTGTCAGCAGGTTTCACCGGGAAATATTCACAGTCAGACAATTCTCTTATTTTCCAGCTTAAAGCAGCACCAGTGGAGGAAATGTCGGTCAGCTTGTCCTTTAGGGTGTGTCGTTTTGTTTCACCGACAACTCAAACATCCTCACTCTACAGAAGCCACAGCTCCACTTTTACCTGAGAAACGGCTGAAATTTAACTACAGCTCGTTAAAATGTGCTCTCACAAATCACAACTGTCCAGAATTATACAAATTATATACTGAGAAACAGATTCTCACATTCAGAATCAGCAAGTCGCAAAAAAGTTTAAAATGCTTATGATTATTTTACTGAGTGAGACGTGTGGTGGAAGTCGCACACAAACTGATCAGGAATCAGTTCAACAGATCCTTCAGTGGGATTAAAGTGTCGGTGTCCCTTTTAACAGGCTCATGTGTAATCTGTAATCTGTGGCAGATTACAACAGCCGTTCGTGTTCATCGCATTACACACTGCTGGGTTCAAAAGCTGGCTCAAGGCCCACTCAAAGACTTTCCAGCTCTTTCCAGGTTTCTCCTGATAACACAGATGCAGCGTATGTCCGGCCTCGGTCAGCGTTTGGCTTAAAGATCATAAATAAATCTGAACATCACGAATAACAGCAGAGATGCACAGATTTTCTACAACTGACACCTCAGAGAATGATTATTTTATTAATAGTGACTACTTACTGTTTATTACATTTTCTGAGGGAGTTAAAAAAAAACTTCCTATCGCTTTAAAATAAAGTCCTCCAAAAACAGCAGAGCCACGGTCCAGCTTAAAGAGGTGCGCTATGAAAACATCGTCCCCGTGTGCAGGTTTTTATGAAAAGGAAATATATACAGAAACCAAAACGGTTTGTGTATCGGGCTGATAACATGGGGGTGTATGGGGACGGACTCACTGCTGCCCCTGCTGGATGTTAGAGGAACTGAAGCATTGGGAACACAAAGGGTCTCATGAGCACTGAGACTGAACCAGCCTTTACTTACCAATCAGTTTTATAGAAAAGCCAACGTCACGGCTGATCTGAGATTTCAGCTTAAGACGACCTCAGAGAAAAAGGCCGAAGCCTCCTGTTAGACATATCGATGGAGCGCAGAGCTGGGTCCTACGTAAACATCACTGCCTCAGCTTCAAACTGCCAACTGTCACGCAGCAGCAGACGGTATAAGTCTTAAAGTGTAACTTTTCAGGTGTTTCATAAACAAGGAAACACTCAGATATGTGTTAAATATCATATCACAGCTATGTGTGTAGTCTCCACTGGAGAATCTCTCTGAGCAGGAAAAGGCCCGGCATACAGATGTTGGCTCACGGGAATTTTTACTTTTAAGGAGGAAAAGAGCCCGTTTTAACTTTTAACGTTGACAGGAAGGAGGACCGGAGTTAAGGTCCAAGCTGGTTGTAAGGTGGGATTTAAGGTCTCGGGTTTGTGTTTATGTTCTCTTTTGCTGAACAGAGAGAGGAATTATGGGAATTCGGCTAGATACACTTGCTCTAAAACCCAACAGCACCCAGTCAGCAGCGAACATCTCAGCGGTGGGGCTAAACTACGGGACTGATCAGACACAAATATAGCCAATCAACCACGGATGATTGATCAGTGCATGTCTCATTAAAGGTGAGCTACCTGTGAGGGGACAGAGGTCACCTGGGTCTCAAATTTGGTGCTGCAGGTTGGAGCTTTACGTGTCCGTGATTTAGTCAATATTTGTTGGATGTTTGTTAAATATAAAACATGAGCATGAAAACCTGAACCGAGCAGCACAAATCGGTTCAGGAACTCATTAAAACGATTCAAGAGGAAGCCGCGACGGATTGTCTGCGCAACAAAAACATGCCAATCTCCACACGTGAGGCGCTGGAAGCAGAAAATATTTACCATCGTACCGTTAACGCCACAGCCGTCTCATTAATGAGCAATTAACAGATTCACCGGTAATGAGCGAGAAACAGAAGAACAAAGAAAGGAAGGAAGGAAGCAGGAAACGAGGTGAGACACGAGGGGAGGTGTGGGGGAGGGGAAGGAATGAAGGAACGGGAAAAACAGAACGGGGGGAAAAAAGGTGGTGGGGGGTGGGGGGGCTGCAGTGGAAAATAAAGGTGTGGAGGGTTTGATTGGCAGGAGAGGTAACCTGAGGAGGAGGAGGGGAGGTGCTGACGAGCTGCAGTCTGACAGGCAGCGAGGAAAACAAACAGCAGCAGGAGCGAGTGAAGGATGTAAGGGGAAAACTTCCTCTACGTCTCCCTGCAGAGCTTTTACCTGCAGAGCCCCCCGCTCAGCCCACAGGCGGACCGATGCATTCACCAGCGGGGACACAAAAACCAGATCGGTGCCTTTTCCTGCACATAACCCTCCATCTTTAAAGGCCTCAGAGCAGGCGAGCGCTGTGTTTATCAGAGCTGTGGTGCATGAACATGTTCAGCTGACTTTGTTAGCTTAACAATCATGTTTTTACATTATGGAGCTTTTTGTTTGTGAACTCAGGCACCTTTCTGTTTTTTGCTTGTCGCCTTGCAGTTCCAGATGTCCAGCAGAGGCAGCAGTGAGTCAGTTCCCATAGACTCCAAAGTTAAAACCGTACAGCAGAGCATAACACGTTTACGGCAGGACAAAAAACTACACAGGCAGCAGTAGCTGCTAATACAATTTGACACATCTGTAATGACCATTTACTGATGATTATCATTACTCGTCAAAAAAATAAAAAACACTGAAAAGACGGCTTTTTAAAAATGGACTTTTCAGAATCTCAGTAGGAAACGGAGCATCTGACACTGCATCGCTGACCATTTATTGTCCACTCTGCACGTGTGAGGAAGTAAAACACACGACTGACGCGTAAAAGGAGAGATGGTCTCGTTACCAGCCACGTGTTTAAAGCCGGCCTGCCCATTTGTTCCTGTCATGCGTCTGCAGTTCCAGTGATGGACGGCCAAGTTTCTAATAACGAGGCCACTGTATGTACAGTAATCCCTGACAGCCCCGAGTTCAGGCTGCAGACTGATCAACACTCAGTTTATCACAGTTTTTTTATGCTATTGCATCTCTACGAGGTCACAGAGCTGTCCAGCTGGGACAGCCAATCAGAAATAGGGAAGCATTTCTCTTTTTTTTTTTTTTTTAAACTGATGAGGGCAAAAATGTGCTTTCTAGAAATCACTGTGAATCACCAGCTGATTTACATTAAGACTTTTGTTGTGCTACAAATTTCATGAAATGTTTTATTCTCATATGCCAGGGAAGCGTTTTGTCGGCCTAAATATGTGCCAATTAGGATTAAAGCAGACACCTGAGGGTGTTTCCTTACTTTCATGTAAAGGAAATGATGGAGCAGAAGTTAAGACGTTAAACTGTGAAGCCACCCAGTGCGCTGTGTTAAACAATATTCTGTGAATCGTGCCGCTGAAGCAGAGTCCAGGAATAACTGGAAACGAGCAGGTCACCCTTAAATGCCAAGGTTACACTGAGACCGACACTGCAACGAGCTTTAATGATGGAGAGGAGGAGCATGGGGAGTAAACAGGGAGGAGATGCTGCATTCGGCCAGATGTTTGATGTGAGGACAAAGAAAGCGAACGGCAGCAGCAAAGGCGACAGGAGACGCCACCGGTGAGGGAAACAGGCCAGCCGTGATTTCATTACAGAGTAATCCGCCGTTTATTTCCTCACTGTTCACTCACACAGACAAAACTGCTGCAAATTAATTTCTCCTTTACAGACATGAACAAATTGTACACGTGTTTAAATATGAGTGATCTGAATGTCAAACGCTCACAGCTGGAGCGCTCATGTTTGAAGGTGAAACCTCAGAGTTGGGCATCGGGGCGAATCTGAAACACGGACCTGAAATTTAAACCGTCTCGTTAGCGCGCTGCCATCAGCCACAGGTAGGCGTCAATCTCTCGGAGCACGTTTTCACCTGGATTCACTCGCATTAATCAAACGGCTGAAGTGTGTGCGGTCGACGGTGGAGCTCAGATTGTGACTAATTTAAAGGAGACGTTGGAATATTTCTGTAATACACTCGGACCACTTCAAACTGCGTATGATCGAGATTAATTATTTCAGAATCAACTGCAGATTCAGATAATACATTTTGTAATGCAGTCTCCATGTTTACCTCTGAGTACACTTAACAGAATAATCAAGTAGAGGACAAATTTACAGAGACTACGCTGAAAATTAATCAAATTCCTGTAGAAAAAGACAAATTCTCACTCTCTGCTGCTTCTCCGTCTCATATATGATCAATAAAGTGAATATTTGGAGGCTTAAGTCAAAGAAATTGATATGAACACTTTCAGCTTTGAGGTTTTTTCTAATAACCTACCTAATTAGAATAATGGTAATACAACCCTGTGGCTTATCTTACAGTATTCAGATTTGCATATTATTAAATAATAATTAAACACTGATTAGAGCTCAATTACTCAAAAGAAAAATCAGCAGCAATATTTTTTTTAGAATGCATCACTTCCTTTTTCAGGCAAAAAACTCTTTTAATGTATGCAGGACCGAGTCAAGCAGTCCGCTTCAATTCTTTCAGTTCAACAACGTCCAATAAAAAAAGAAACTACACAAAAACATGATTGTGTAACAAAGAAAACGAGAGAGACACAATTATTTCAGACTTTAGTGTCCACATTTAATTTCCCTGCTTTTCCTTCGTGTCTTTGAACGTTTAGTTCAACAAAAGACTTCACCTCCATCTCGCTAACGTCACAGCTTTAGAAACTTGTTTTCATGTTACACCAAATCAAAAGCAAAAATATCTGATATCAACCCTTCCCCCGCCCGAGTAACTCGCAACATTTCAGATCCTATTCAGTTTGTTTCCCGTGTCTATGTGAAAAGAACAAACTCATTTTCTTCATGTTATCGCAGAAAACAGAAAATATCTCAACAATGAGACAAACTAGAGTTTTAAAATATGTATCAGGCACTCAGTAGTTTTTCTACACATGGATTCATATGACATCACAGAGTGGACACAAGCTCCACCCAACTTTGAACCATATCTAAATGTTTGTGTATTTACATACGTGTCCACCAAAATAAGTAAAATAAACACCTGCATGGGTTTTTTTGTCTCCCAAAATAAAAATAAATAAACAAACACAAAGCCCATCTCTGAACTGCAACACATTGTTAACAAAAACCAGAGCCGCTTTCTGGCTGCATCCCGTTATTAAACCACGCTGGGAGCCCACGGACGGACCCGAGGCTGCTCACAGACACGTCCACGGCGATAATGTGGGTCAGGTTTTCCACACGAAGCGTCTCATTCACGCTGAGATGTGATCGGGCCCGGCAGCAGCAGCCAATCAGCAGCCTGTCACTTTTTCCTTCCATCATGTAAACAAACCGCCCTGCTTCGTTAAACTACCGCAGGATCAAAAGAGCCGCTGTGCTCGCTCCTGCCGCGGTGTTCCCCGCTCCTCTCTGCCCGGCGAAGCCAGGTCTGGCTCCAATGTGCGCAGCGGGGCTCCCTGACCTTGGCCCGTCTCCTCTCGGTCGGGATTTACCGGGACAAAGCGGGGCATCTTCTCCCCGAAACTCGGCCGACATTTACCCCCCCCCCCCCGCTTTCCGCCGCTGGAGGAGGACGGGGTGAGCGGTGGGGGAGACGCCTGTGGCTGTTTTCCGACATGATGCTCCCAGCAGAGCTGGGAGATCACCGGCAGCCATCAGCCCACTTTCACTGAGACCCCTTCTCACTCGAAAATGGCTTTCGAGCAGCGAGCCATTTTCCCCCAGCTAGCGGGGGTTAGCTCGCCTTTTAGCCCCGCAAACGGAGCCCGATGGTGGGTTCCAGCTGCGGGGCGAGCGGGGCTCACTGACCGAAACACGACGCAGATTGACGGCGGAGTGAGTCCCGGCCGTCTCCGTCTTTGTATAAGACGCATTTTGTGGAGAAGAGGCGCTGAGAGCACGCGCGCGCACGCACGCACGCACACACGGCCGAGCTAACGCTAGCGTTAGCGCGCGGCTACCCGTTAGCAACCCCCCGCTATGACAGAAAGGGAGTATAACGGAAGTTCAACACAAGAAAAGCGCAAACAGACACACAAAAACACCGTGGCCGGGCCGCACACGCCACCGAGAGCCCGCGCTTCACTCACAAGCGAGAAGAAGCTGCAGGAACTCGCAGGGGTTAGCATCCCAGCTAGCCTTAGCAACCCCGGGCTAGTCCGGAGCGACACAAAGATCTCGACAAACACACCGCGGCCCCCTTTGATGGAAAACCGCGTTTTCGAGGCGTTTCGCGGTGCACACTTACCCCTCAAATGGCCTCTGCGCCCGCAGGGTGAACGATGCACGGCGCGGTGATGCAAAATGAGACACTTTCACGGATTAGGCATGATTATTTTTCTTCCCCTGCTCATCACCGACTTTTGGTTGTTGGCTCGGTCCCCCTGCCGCCGCTTCAGCAGCGTACTTCCTGCCGCTGCTAGCCGAGCGCAGCGCCGCGCGGTCGCACGCGCGTCATCACACGCACAGTGAATTCCTCCCGCCGCTATAGCGGCACGACGCGCTGGCGGCGCCGCTACCGCGGCACGGTGCGCTGGCGGCGCCGGGCTCTCAGGGCTCGGGCTCAGCCGTGTCCAGACCGATCGCAGCTCGGTCCGTCAGGGAACAATAGAACCGGGCCGGGCCGGGCCGGGCCGAGGGACACGTTCAGGCGTTCACACCTGCGGCCCTGCAGCCGCCTCTGTGTCGGTCCCTGTGCCCACTAATCATTATCCCATTCAGCGCGTGCACCGATCACACAGAGGAACGTGAAGCCGGTCCACTGGGAACTCTGCAGTGTGACCATTAAACACTCACCTGTGCTGCTCTGTCCCCGGCAGCAGGTTCACACACACACCTGAACCATGTAACTGAACCAGTAACTTTGGCACTTTTACACGCTGTAGTAAACCTTTGGTGATATGATGTTATATATGGTGTATAATATGTGATACAGGTGTAATGATTTGTGGAGATGTTGCTGCAGCGCATTCTTGGATTGTTGATTGTCTTCCACAACAGGGATGGACAAACTGCAGCTCAGATGTTGTGTGTTTGAGATATACAGATGATACTGAGTCTCCGAGTCCACCCAGGAGCTGACTCCCTTCAGTAGAGCCTGCTCAGAGTTCACACAAACGCTGTGTTTTTCCTGCAGACCCTCCATAAAAACACAGCATCAGACAGCGCCGATGCGTCTGGTAAATACTGAAACCAGCGAAGAGTCATCATTTAAAGGTGGAGCATGAATGTGATCCGAGCCTGCTGTGGATGAAGCAGCTCTCCCCTCACAGAGGAGGTCCTTCATTAAAGTTATACAGCAGCTCCATGAAGCACCAATAAAATGCCATGAAATCAATAAATGTATTGATCTGCAGAGCACGAGGATCAGACGAGTCCCTGCAGGAACAATCAGTCTGAATGCAAAGCTCCTGCACAGCTGGCCCACTCATCTAAAACAAACTTGTACCAAAATAAAAGAAGATAAATTAATCCCAAAAAATCACATCAAATAATATTCAGTTTGATTTATTTATAATAGTTCACAATAAAAGTGTGAGCAAATCTAATTGACATGTTTCAGCTCCTCTGAAATTTTTAAATGTTTTAAACTGAAACAACATTTTTCCCTTTTTTGTACAAAATTTTCCACATGATGAAGATTCAATACTGTTTATCTCCCTTTAGTTGTCTTATATTTATTATTTTTATAATATCACTATGTCTGTTAACCTAACCACATGCCAGTGTAGTCCTGGTTCAGATAAACTGGAAAGGTTTTATCAGGAAGACCATCTGATGTCAGAGCAAACATGAGATTTCCACGTCTGTCAGGTTAATGAGCACCTGTGCTCAGGTGAGAGTAAAGCCGTAAAGATGGGAGGAGCTCTCTGTGGAGCTGATGGATGAAACCCGAGAGAGCAGGATGGAGGAAGTGAGGTCAGCCGAGGTTATCGCAGCTTCATCAATTCAAATAAAAATGAAATTATTTTGCAAACTTGGAAAACAAAATGAAATAATAATAGAGAGGAAATGTTTGTAAGTTTGGTAACAATCCTCTTAAAGCTTCATTTTAATACCTGCACTGACACATGCCCTCCATACAATAATACTTAGAAACACTAAAACTAAGAAAAACTGAGCAGAAACAAAAAAATGTGGAAACTAAAGTGACATAAAAAGAAGAAATGATGTGAGAGTATAAAACTGTGCTAACTGTGAGAGCAGCTAAGACGAGGGTGGGGAGTGGAAAGGCGAGTGGTCGGGATGAGATCCACTGTTCTGCCATGAACTCCAGTGACCTGTTAATCCACAGGGTGGAGGATGATGTGGGCCCACCGTGTGCAGCTGTAACTCTCCGGGAAGGATTTCCACAGG